>JAMPIV010005338.1:315000-385000 GCA_024509875.1 Oreohelix idahoensis
TACTACTGTTATTATTACTACTACTACTATTTCTTCTACTACTACTACTACTACTACTACTACTACTACTACTACTACTACTACTACTACTACTACTACTACTACTACTACTACTACTACTACTACTACTACTACTACTACTACTACTACTACTACTACTACTACTACTACTTACTACTGCTACTACTACTACTTCTACTACTACAACTACTACTGCTACTACTACTACTGCTACTACTACTACTTCTACTACTACTACTACTACTACTACTACTACTACTACTACTACTACTACTACTACTACTACTACTACTATACGACTACTACTACTACTACTTACTACTACTACTACTTACTACTACTACTTACTACTACTAGTTACTACTTCTACTTACTACTTCTACAACTACAACCTTAACTACTACTATTACAACAACAACAACAACAACAACAACTACTACTACTACTACTACTACTACTACTACTACTACTTACTAGTACTACTACTACTACTACTTACTACTACTACGTACGACTTCTACTATTTATACTACTGCTTCAACTACTACTGTTATTATTACTACTACTACTACTTTTTCTACTACTACGACTACCACTACTACTACTACTTACAACTACTACTGCTGCTACTACTACTACTACTTCTACTACTACTTCTTCTACTACTACTACTTCTATTACAACAACTACAACTACTACTACTACCACTATTACTACTACTACTTACTGCTACTACTAGTACTACTACTACTACTACTACTACTACTACTAATACTACTACTTAATACTACTACCACTACTACTACTTCTACTACTATTACTACTACTTACTACTTCTACTACTATTAGTACTATTTATACTACTGTATCAACTACTACTGTTATTATTACTGTTACTACTACTTCTTCCACTACTACTACTACTGTTACTACTACTATTCTATTACTACTGCTAATACTGCTGCTGCTGATTTAATCACACCTGCTTCTGATGATCACATTACCTTTTTTGTAGTGCCGTCTATAGATGTTCCTGCTACTACTAACTCTACTTCTACTACAACTACCACCAACACCGCCACTACGTCTACTACTACTGCTACTGCTTGTAGTGCCCTCTATATATGTTCCTGCAATTACTAATATTGAATCTACTTCTACTACCACTATCACTTCCACTACCTTTACTACTATGATGATGATTAGAATCATTATTTTTCAACTACAGGCATTAGGTTTTCGCTACAGAGACAAAAGTAAATTCTAAAGTACAACTCTGTATTTATTTACAACTTAAATGCAGACACAAACAGCACAATAAACAGCACACTGTTAAGAAGCAATGTTCGACCGTACGTATGATACGTATTGTATTTTTTTTTCACGATAAAATACGTATTATACGCGTACGGTAAAACATCGGTACGTTGAAATACGTTGCATTACTGCGTCAAATGTTTCAAAATCTGAAAATGTATATCCAATTGTGACATATAAGGGAAATAGAGCCTACAGTAATCTGACAGTCTTTGTAATCTCGTAGCGTTCTATGATTTGCTAGCTAAAACCATGCATTTACTGCCTGTGTTTACACACACAAGCTACTTTTCGTCCCGCCTCTTGTTTTTTAACATAAGCAAACGAAGTGTTTACAAACTTTCGTGACCTGCCCGTCATAACAGGTAGCGAATCAGGTTTGTTTACCTCGTCTTCTCACGCGAGCTTATCTGTCAGTCATACGATACTTGACAGACTACTCGTGAAAACACGTGAAACAGACGTAACGGCCTTTTGAAGTCTCCGGAAAGGGGAGTTAACGCTTTGATGTCGAGTCGCGGGTAAAATCTTAGAGAACCCCGTTACACGTAATAAGTCTTTTGATGCCGGTCGAAAGCGCTCGCCGTAAGCCTTCATCTTGTAACTCCGTGTCTGATTCTCGTTACACATAGTAACGTGAAAAGTAACATCATCGATAGATCAGAGAAATATAATGATATATAAACTGTGTTTTCTTAAACCTGCTATCAGTTGTCACTCAGAATTTTTGGATAGTCTAAGTACGCAGTTCTAGAACCATTATTGTGGAAAAATGTGTTATTAGCATTCGTGGGGATTTTTCATTCTGATTTTCTGGTAAAATAAATTAGCGCTTACGTGTTTAAAAGTGTTAGCTTTTACCAATTAAAAATGTTAGCTTTTACCATTATAATTCACTTAGATTTTCTAGCTGTTAACACTAGTGAAATAAAATAATGCGTAGCTATTTCATACCAGATATTCAGTTATAATGTTAATTTTCACCACCCGCTTTCTCACACAAGAAGAGACGGTTTCAGCTGACAGGTTTATATGCTAGGTGCGACTGATGTCGTGAAACGAATGTGTGTAACCCCACTACTTTGTTAAATCATTATGTCGGGATACAAATTTGCCCCAGCCAATCAACGCACAGTTGCTGAACCGGAATAAATTACCTGAAGTTACGCCAGGAAAAACTTAAGCCCTGTTTTTTCGGATGTGGGTCGTGGCCATCTTGTTCACGCAAGATGGCGGAAGAAAACTGAATAAAATTTGGCTGTACGAGCAAAAGACAAAACTGCAGGAAACCAATCAGCTTGCTCCGCCAGGAACCAACCAAACGCTTTCCTTTACCAGTAGAAGTTATTTTACCTGCCTATATAATCGGGCGAGATTTTATGCTAAACACGCAACCCCGAACACGAAGCCAGAGACGACCGACTGAAGAGAGGAGCTGTCAGCTTTGATTTATAGCTTACCTGAGGGCATCGACCTGCAGCCTGCTTCGCTAAGTCGAGTCAAAAACTGGCCTGTTTGAATCTTAGAGGGTTTTATTCATGTCATCAAACCTGAGGTCGTATGTCGTGTCAATCCAGCTGCCTGGAACGTCGCAGGAGCACAGTGATTGCACAGGATCAACCTCTTTAGTCCCCCTCACTCTTGGGTGGGCTAACGAAACGACCATCAGCGGGTGTTTTGTATCAACCAAACCAAGAAGGACCGAACTTTTAAGAGATGAGTACACATTAGTACCATTTCTGTCAGCATTGTGAGCAAAAATTAGTGTCAGTGACGAGAAAGTGAATTAGCGTAGCAAGAGACAATAATAAGATTATAGCTGATAAATTATACGTAATTAACAGCACAGCTGATACATGTACTATAATTGAATAACAGCACAGCTGATATAATTTTTGTTCCTATAATTGGAAAACTTGTTGTAATATATTTACATATCTATATAAATATAAATATTTGTAAATCATATGTAAACTTACAAATTCATTACGTTCCATTTTTCAACATTCACCCTTCAGCACAAGAGTAGATAGTGTATATACTAAATAACTGCACTCGCTAAGCGACGTGCGATAGGGTAGGATAAAGAAAACACCTGTGCCGTTTAACTTTAATCAGGACTGACGGAGTGGATAAGAGATCGCCTTGACCCCGTCTGTGTGCATATATAGCTATATAGTATTGTAGCATTTTTCCATAAATGTTTTTTTTTTAATTTTCTGCAGACCTGATCAAGAGCGTCCAGCGGTTTTTCTTTTTACTGATTGGTTAATGTTTTCCTTTTTCTTGGCTTGTGCGTCACCAATTTCATTCGTGAGAGAGTATTAGCCAAAGATACATGAGAAACATTTTAACTAATAAGTTTAACTAGACTTACCAAACCCAGATAGGTTTTCCAATTTTACCAGCCCACTGGGGTGTACAAAATAATATTAATATTCCCGACTTCTGACAGTCGTATTCAAGTGAAGCATCCAGAAATTTACGCTGTTCAGACATCGGCGCTCTAACATAGAGCTAGCCGATAGGATTATCATCATCATCATTGGTAACATTTTTTCGCAACCAAATGTTTCCCAATGTGACGTATAATGTAAATATAACCTCAATAATCCTACAGTAATCCGATCACCTTTGCTTCCCCATTTAGTGTTTATAAATTTGCTACGTTAAAACCACGAATTTTGCTGTCTGTCTGACTCATATTTTGAAGCCCCGCCTATTTTTCCTGTTTTACATGCGCTGATGAGTGTTTACCAACTTTCGCACCTGGCAGTCTTAATAAGGGGAGCGAACCTGGTTTGTTTACCTGAGTTCTCACGCGAGCTGATCTGTCAATCATTGGTCATTAGACAGACGCACGTGGGGAAAAGATCAGATCCTTGAAGAAATACAAGGGCGATAATAATACTTCCCGACCACCTTTGATGTCCGTGATGTCGGGGACGTAAAGCTTTGATCTGCGGAAACGGACGGAAATCTAAAAGGGGCTCGTTCGCACGGCCCATGTCTTTTAATGTAGTTCGGCATCGCGAGTAGAGCGAACCGTAAAATCCTTTATCTCGGAAACGAAGCTCCTTGATTTTTCCCTGCTATGCCGAAGGTGTGAATTGTCACATCCTTTAGAGGTATTACAGAAAATCTGTATATATACGGCGTTCTTTCCAAGTCAGTTATCAGGTCTCTCAGAAAATTTTGGATAATCTGAACGCGTACTCTAGAACCTATGTGAAATAGTGCGTTAATAGCCTTCGTGGGGATTTATTCTGATTTCTGGTAATAATAATAATTTGTACTTCAGTGTTAAAATGTGTTAAAGTTTTACCATTTCTAATTCACTGTGATTCCCTAGCGTTAAGACTAGTGAAATAGCAAACGCGTAGATATTTTCTTACCAGTTGTTCAGTTTAATGTAAAAATCCATCAATCATTTTTTTACACCAGAAGATACGGTTTAGCTGACTAGTTATAATGCTATGAGTGATGGATAAAGTGACAAAGTAGAATTCGCATTATATATCATTGTGTGTGATTTTGTAAATGACTAGTGTTTAATATCATGTGTCAAAACAATAGACGCCGACAATCAAATAGCTAGTAATGACAGGCGATATTTGTTAAGGGCGCGTAGTTATAATTAAATTATAACTGACATTGTGCGGTGATTGTTTTACTGGGCCCGGGGGGGGGGGGGGGGGGGGGCGGCTTGCCTAAAACCAAACCTGTACTCGCTAAGCAAAGCGCGATAAGATAGGCTAAGTCCCCGTGTGCCTTTTAATTTAACTAGGTGACGGAGAGGATAAGAGATCACACCCATACGCGTGATAGTATAGGATATTGGCATTTTTGGTTAAATGTTCTTTTTCTTCCTAATATAGTACCGGATCACAACCAGCGGCCAGCGGTTTTCTATTGAACACAAGATGGTTTATTTCCTTTGCTCTATAACCTAGTGTTAATCTTTGACCTTTTGGGTTATTAACTTATTTTGGGATCCTTTTTTCTCAACAAGGGGGAAGGGCACTTATTGGGTTATTTTCCTATGTCTGTAAACATGATTATATTGATTTCTATATGTTTTGATGTAAAGTTTAAGTGATAATAAACTAAACAAGCCCAATGGGCTGATCACCCGTTGGCTTGTCACACCGATTACGGAAACAACGGCAGATGGATCTATTTGTTGTTGCCCTAAAGACGCCGCTAGGCGTGATGGGAAACTACAACAGAGAAAATCAATCTGCTGTTGCCCTTAAGACGCCACAAGGCGTGATGGCCTCTGACTGCTTGGTCGGTCTTTGGCTAAGGACGGAAGAAGAAGAAGAAGAAACTAAACAAGAACTTAACTTGTGTTTTGGTCAGACTCATATCCTTTTACCATCGTTTTCACGTTTGTGTGTATTTTTGTCACATAATTGTGTGTGTGTGAGTAGTAAACTTATAATTATACTTATAGGGAGGTTTGACAGATCATCTTATACTAAAGATAGTCGTATAGATAGGCTGGACGAGAAACCACTCATTCCAGAGACAGATCTTCCCCGTAATCTATTCACTCGTGGAATCTATTCTAACACCGTTCTTTCTCATATACAAAAATTGCTACTGCTCTACTCAGACGGGACCAAATATCTCTCTAACTTATCTAAAAATGTACGACACGCAATAATGGAAGTATTTTTCTCTTTTAACTGTGAACCCCAAGAGCACGGTCCTACATCAACTATTGGCGGTGACATTTTGTTCATCCAGGAAAACAAAACACCAGATTCGGCGTTCAACTCACTAGTCTTTATTTGTTAGAGGATGGACTGGGGCCAATTTGGGAAGTGTACCTGACATTTTATATATTCAGGAATAATTGTATTTCCAAGGGATATCACCAAGAGTAGGTAAGAGTGATTGAGTGGCCACTGTATGAAAGAGAGAGTGAATATTTTTCTTCGTTACAGGAATTTTACCAACATTGGATTTGCTTAAACTTGTTTACTTTACTGGGTAGCATATAGTAGGAACTTGCTTACTTTACTGTCTACTCTATAATATAGTGCAAACCTTCGACCTTTGGGTTATTGAATTTTTTGGGTTCTTTTCTCCATAAGGGGAGGGCACATTTATTCTGCTATTTCTTCTTCTTCTTCCATCCTTAGCCACCAACCGTCAAAGCAGTCAGTGGCCATTACGCCTAGTGGCGTCTTAGGGCAACAGCAGATAGGTTTTCTTTGTCATTGTTTCCCATCACGCCTATTGGCGTCTTTAGGGCAACGGCAAATCAATCCATTTGCTGTTGTTTCCGTAATCGAAGTGACTGGCAAACGGGTGATCAGCCCGTTGGTTCTGCTATTTCATATGTATGTAAATCTGATTTTATTTGATCTTTCTTTAGATATTGGTGTTGTCAAGTTTAAATGATAATAAGCAACAAAGAAACTTAACTTTGTGTGTTGGTCAGACCCATACCCAAGTAACCGTAGTTTTTTCACGTTTGTGTGCCTTGTTGTCACATAGCTGTGTGTGTGTGTAGTTAAAGTTATATTTATATGGGGAGGGCAAGGTTGTCTTGTACTAAATTATAGTCATATAGATAGGCTGGAATAGAGAAACTTACTCATTCCTGAGACATATCTTGTCTTTAAGCTATCACTTGTGAAATCTTTTTCTCACACCTTTCTCACGTACCTATCACCATCCACTCTTCTCAGACGGGCCAACAATAACTCACAACCTATCCGTACGACACCAATTGAAACATGTTATGCTGTCCTATAGAAACTAGACAGCTAAAACTAAAAGCAATTTAATCAATTTATTTTTAATTCTAATACCGAGCACAAATTACAGAAGGTTTTTCAAATTTTTGTAGAACTTCACTAGGCACTTCAGTGCATCTTACAACCCCTGATACTGCTTCTACTCCAACGTGAGCTCTGATTCGATTTGCGCTTGCTTCCCCAGAACTACTTGTTGCAGTACAAACATTCTAGCAAACCGTTGTTCTTGCTTTCCTGAATTATTTTGACGTGATTCCATTCTCTCCTTTTATCTTAGGCATACATTTAGGGGTTGCTGCAATTCTACAATTGAAATAACAACAAACTTAAAGTTATGCAATCATGATATACTGTATTATCGGCTAACATTACAGAATGAATTATTTAAAAGATGGATTTCCATACTTATAGCGCTAAGGTATCCTGTTCGTTGCATTTCAGCAGATGACCATTTTTCTGTAAATCTGAACGTTTTAACACATGTTCGTCTAGCCATTCAAGGTGTAGTTTACTAAAGCATATATTTATGATATTTATCTATAAAATGTCAGCAAAACGCTTGTTACATAAAAACAAACAACTCGTTTTTTAACACATTGTGCGCCACTGACGTAATTTCACGCTATACCTATGGACAGCGCCCTATGTCAAACTTACGCATATTAATTTAACGTTTAATAACGTATTATACGCGTATTTTATTCTCAGACGTAACATTTTTTAAAAGCACGGTGCTACAAGTAGCGGTTTCACCATCGGTAACCTTCATCTCCCCAAGTAGCTCAGATATTCAACAACTATATGATATATCCAGCTATCCTGTGCCATCGGCTATAGGCCATTCCATGTTTTCTTCATATCTGTCATTTTTGTCTCCCGTCTCTACTCCATTTGTTTTTTTTTTATTGTTGATCTTCCTCTGCCCCTGGAACGCCCAATTGGCGGAGTGGTTAGTGCAAAGTACAGGATTCGAAACAAGGTGGCGTCACGCTTCAGTGCACCCAGCTGTAAATGGGTACCTACACAGCTCTTGACTTAAGGAAAGCAAAGGCAGCCAAAAAAGGGTAACTGGTCATCCACACCTCTCGAATCGGAACCTAACATAGTGAAGTCTCTAACAATTCATTTCTCTACAGCCGTGTCTGTCATGTGACTTCCTTTATCTCTACATCGGGAGATTCCAGACCAAGGATTCCCTTGTAATCTTCTTCTTTGATCCTTAGCAGCCGACCGTCAAAGCAGTCAGTGGCCATCACACCTGGTGGCGTCTTGTAGGGCAACAACAAATTGATTCCACTTTGCTCGGTCGGTGGCTATCCTTCGTACAGTGCCCCAACTCTGGTTCATTCTTTGCGTCTCAGCCTCCTTTTTGGTTATAAAGGTTCCCTTGTAAGGCTATGATAAGATTGTCTCAATAATTGTTCTGTCTATAGCCAGCAACATTCCCCAGTATCCCTATTGCATAAAGATATGGATCCAACGCTTCAAATATGAGCATACGTCACAATTAAAAAAAAAAAACCGACAACCGCGAAGATATAACAGAAGTAAGAAAGATTAAAAATATTAGTAACCAGTGACATAGATCGATACAACTTGATGAACCATTAAAACCCAGAAATGAACAACCGTAGAGCAGACAATAACGTACTCATATTAAAGATAGGAAGACAAAAATTTGGGACGAATATGATTGACATTTGAGTATCGTAGCACTCATTTTCACTTAAAATTCGATTATTCTTTTTTGCATTTTTTACATTAGAACAGTGATTTTCAACCTTTTTCAGCTCACGGCACACTGAACAATGTCCTTAAATTGTCAAGGAACGCTATCAGTTTTTTTTAAGAAGATATTTTATCTATAAAAATCAAGTATTAAAATTTATTGTCAAAGTTTAATAAAAAAATCTCCAATCATTGTGTTTTTTTTTTTTAAATAATCGATCTGGATTTCAAAAGATAAAAAAAAATTAAATTCATATGTTATTATTACAATCATTGTTAAGAGTGCTCAAGGCTTATGAGATGTCAGCTAGGAAAGCAGTTTTACGGCACCAGGCCTCATCACTAAGTAAGTCAGTCAGCTCAGACTTTTCAGACGTAAAAAAAGATATAATCTCTTCTCTTAGTTCATAGAACCTTGAAAGCTTCTGTCCTCGAGATAACCACCTCACTTCCGTGTACAGTAGTTGTGTGTAAGCAGCTTCCTAAGCAGAAAACAGTTCTGAAAGCAACCTCGATTTTAACGGCCTACTGTTGATGTAGTTTACCATTTTGATAGTCTCATCCAGATTTTTTTTCTGAAGATCAGATACTACTGATTTTGAAATGAAGGCCTCTCTGTGTAGCAGTGTGTAAAAACAATGCCAAGGTTATTTTGCTTGTGCAACGAATCCCATCAAGCTTCCCCACATAGAGGGAGCACCGCCCGTGCAGATGATGGTGCATAATTTCCATGACAAATTATGAGAACTAAACTAACTGTCGACAACATCATGAATGTCTTGGCCTTTTGTTGTTTCTGGAAGTAGTAAAATAAAAATTGTTCAGTGATGTCTCCATTACAAACAAAACCTTCTGAATGCTTTTCCGGTGATGTCAGTTAAATTGTCCAGCTGGATGGCCAAAAAAAGGCTTCTAAATGTTAGCTATCACTTGTGATTCAACTTCATGAGACATGTCTTGTACACGCCAACTAATAGTGTTATCAGACAAAGGGATTTTCAAAAGCTCTTTTTCATATTCCTCGTCAAACATAATATTTACAATTTTACAGCATGCTAGTAAAATTACTGACTCGGAAACTGTATGTGATGTCATCCTCTTTGTCACGATTTCAGAAATGGCATAGCTTGCTTCTTGAGTTTTTATCAGAAATAGTTGTGATTTTGGTTCATTAGTTGTAACTATTGTCTTGATCATGTTCGAATGGGTAAATATTCTCCTTCATTTCAAGAGGAGGTCACTATAATGCACGGTGGTTCGACAAGGGTGAAAGGTGAGGGTTGTAAACTAAAATTGCAGAGTTATTTTGGGATCTGGAACGATAGTGACAGAAGTTCTTAGAATTTTACTACAATAACTTTAAAAAAAATTAAACTGTTATTGTTTTAATTCTTACCGACCCTTTATGAAAAATATACAGTACTTTTAAAAATTACCTCGACATATTTTTTTTTTATTTCTCACATTTTTTCTCGTTTTTTTTTTTTTTCGATTTTGCCCCAAACTCTCGCAGCACACTTGCCGACCCTTCGAGGCACACCGGTGTGCTACAACACACAGGTTGAAAATCACTGCATTCGAATGTCTGTACTTAGTCTAGAGTACTTCAGCGATCAGAATCACAAAAGTTCGCGTGACATCACATCCTTATTGGGAAAAATAAACAGTAATTTTCAAACATGTGATGCGATGATCTTTTTTCTTGTCACCGAGTTTTTATCCAGACAATACAATCTTCTTTAACGTCATCTTAACTTCCTAGCAGTTGCTCATATTATCCTGGGTGATTGAAAAGTCGCTTTCTATTTGTAATATATTATTTCTTCACTCTTATGTAACGAATTTATAGGACAAAAAAAACGTCGAAACAAATACAATTAACTGGCATTTTATGTCCTCCCGCCTAGTTGGCGTATAGTGCGATTCACTGACGTATCTAGGCAGTGGTACCGTTCGGAAGGTCTTGGGTTCGATTCTCCTGTAAGCATGTTACTTCTGTCTTTTTTTTTTTTTTTTTTTTTCTGTTGTCTAGTTTTCTACCTTTTTATTTGCTACGAGTGCCTGAAACAAACCTTTATGCGCGAATTATTTATTAACGTGAGATCCATTTTTTTTGTACGCATGATTTCATCTTCTTCTTCTTCTTCTTCCGTCCTTAGCCAAAGACCGTCCAAGCAGTCAGAGGCCATCACGCCTTGTGGCGTCTTAAGGGCAACAGCAGATTGATTTTCTCTGTTGTAGTTTCCCATCACGCCTAGCGGCGTCTTTAGGGCAACAACAAATAGATCCATCTGCCGTTGTTTCCGTAATCGGTGTGACAAGCCAACGGGTGATCAGCCCATTGGGCGCATGATTTCATGGCGGGCAGAAATTGTTACTATCTCCTCTAACGTAAATGTAAAGGATCCCGTTACACGCCCATTGAGGCATATTGGGAATATGGTGTTAGGCCCATATTTTCTCGACCATCGGCACACTAGGGGTGATGTTGTCAGCATCACGCCGGCCGCCTAAACCTTCCCAGAGTTGCTCTGGTACCCAGTTGGGGCTGGGTCGAACCCAGGAGCCGTTTGCGGCCTAAAAAAATCCCACCTCATCTGGGGATTGAACCATAGACCACTGAGCTAGGAAGCCAGTGCACTAACCACTATGCTACCGCGGCTCCCTGTAACGTCAGTTTATTGGCCATTCTATATTTTATTTTGTTTCTCGAAATAAAGAATTGAAAAAAAAAAAACCTATTTCTGAAATGGCACTTGTTGCTCATTCTTTTGTCATGTATATCCAGTGATACAAGTGAGGAGATATATATAAATATAAACGATACCACCAGGCATAAATATCTTTTTATATTTAGAAATGCATCATAATATAACCGACTAGGTTGAAATAGACGCGCCTCGCCAAAACAAGGCAGATGTTTTTTTTTTGTTTTTAAAGTTAGGATATAAAGGTAACGGTAGTCCTAAACCGATACTGTGGTAGGGGAGTGAAATGTTAGCAGCTTGGCTATACTAGGTCCGGCATCGACAGGTGGTGTCACCAGTTCTCTTTCTCTCCGCCCTTTCCTTTCCTAGCTCAAGAGCAGGGTCAGGTACCCATTTACAACTGAGTAGACTGGAGCGTTATGCTGCTGTGTTTTAAACCCGGCATCTTTACCGTGAGGGGTTAGCTCACTAACAACTTGCCAGTTGGACGCTCAAGTGAGGATATACAAATTTAACAATAAGAAGTGACTTTTTCCGTTTTTATTTGGACATGCGCCCTAATATAACCGACTAGGCTGAACGGGAAACCGCGCCAAAATGAGGCAAAATTATTTTTAAAAAATTTTGCACGTCTATATCTCTCATAAAGTAGGCGGTCTGCTTTAGTATTTTCTTGTCGCTCCCATATAAACCATTTCCATTTCTCTCATTATATTGGCGGTCTGTTTCACGCGTATTTCGTTCACTTCATATAACAGCATCTATTTCTTCTTAAAGCGATCCAAGCACTCTGCGATTAAACACGGCAAGTGAATTCAGTTTAATGCTGAAAGAACTGTACTGAATGCGTGACATATTATACATTAATCAATCAATACCCTTTGACTCCCCAAGGAGCATAGGCCTTCAACAAACACGTGCCAAGTCCTCCTGTCACGTGCCATCAGCTCAAGTTCTTTCCACGTTTTCCTCATCATTTTCACTTCTGTCTGCAGTTCTCTTCTCAAGCATGGGAAACAAAGAGCCAGGGATCCAGACCTCCAGGACGACCCAGAGTCCGCTGGGAGGACAACATTAGACAATCTTTGAAGGACCGAGGACTAGAATGGAACCAGGCCAGGAGAAAGACAGCCGATAGGATAGTCTGGCGCTCTCTCTTCCAAACCTCTACACCTCACGGTAGAAGGGGAACGACTAAGTAAGTAAGTAAGTAAGTTTTCTTCTCGATGTGGTCTACCTCTGGCTCTCTTACCCTGGAGATTCTATTCAATGACAGCTTTGTAATGATATCCACAAGTTTCCTCAATGTGTGTCCTATCCATCCCCAGCGTCTTCTTCTCATCTCTTCTTCCACTGGGACGGGTCTAGTTTTTATCATCATTTCCGCATTAGTGACCTTGTCATATCATTTTAATCCGTCTATTCTACACAAGAACCCATGTATTTAAAGTATGGTGCTTTTCGGTTGTTATTTTTTTCTGTTCTCCATGTTTTAGAGCTATACAATAGGACTGACTTGACATATGTGAATTGAAGATCCTTACCGTGTAGATTTATTGTCTTTAATGTTTCGATGCAGGTTCATGAAAGGATCTTCTTTAGGAGCTACATTTCGGCCATAACAGCGCCATTACGAATGATCAGGGAATGAGTATATCCAGGTGTCCATAGAATATACACCTTTCGGGAAACCCCTTTTGGTTTTACTTTAGCTTCGCTAGGATGTGCAGTTCAATACAGCAACTTTATTCAAAATAGATAAATAGGAATATGCAACTAGGTCGTACCCCGGTTTGTTGCCATGGATGTCTGGTGAGATAAAGATCAGAACGGTTGCTTCCTGAAGCAAGACGACTAGTGTGGAGTTGTACATGGGACTGGCACTCTGATCATTACTATATATAAAATCCCAGCTTTTTCTGTCAGTGACGCTAAGGGATGCAACTTTGGTTGAAAGTTAGACATTAATTGTATTGTGTCCTTTATGTGTACTCTCCCGAAAATAGTAACACTCGACAAAGAAAAGTGCGCAAATGACGGTGTGCACAAAAATATTTATAGAATGTGTGATCCCGTATACACACATTCGGATCCTCGCTGCTGCTACGTAGTTCGTGTACTGTGGTGATACACAGTAGTTGTTTAAAATACTTTTGAATAAGTAAAATTGCCATTAGGTATTGGTGCTTTTGAATTTAATTCCTGTCGTATGACGGGCTTTTACACTAGTGTAAAATAAAATGCTACAGAAACCACTTCAGCAGGCATACATGCATGCTGTCATGTAGGCTTCTTGCAATGTGATTAGCTATGGTAGCGTCCCCATGCATCGTAGGGAGCGAAAAGGAAAAAAGAAAGATGTTGTGAACGACATCGTTAATGAGGAACCACAGCACAACTGTGTGGTCATCACAATGCTGACATTACATTATATAAATACATGCCTTTTCGATGATCTTTTGACAGCGTAGACTATCCTGACTTGGCCATGTTTGCCACATGGAAGATGGTCGCATCCTCAAAGATATTTTCTACGGGAAACTGGCAGATGGTAAAAGAACAGCCAGGCGACTGCAGCTGGGGCTCAAAGGCACTGGTCATACATGCAGCAGCCTGGGAGGATTAAGCTGTTGATCGCACAAAGTTGAGATGCTTCCTTCAACGCCATCGCGGACTGGGCGAAAAAAAAGCTCTTAAAACAAGCAGAAGAGAAAATAACGCTTATTAATACTACTAATACTATTACTACTATTACTATTACTCTACTACTACTACTACTACTGCTGCTACTGCTACAACAACAACTACTACTTCTACTATTACTACTACTACTACTGCTACTGCTAATGCTACCACCACCGCCACTGCCTACTACCAACTACCAACAACTACTACTACTACCACCAACTACTACCACCACCAACTAATACCACTACCAACTACTACCACTACCAACTACTATCACCACCAACCACTACCACCACCAGCTACTACCATCACCAACTACTACTACCACAAACTACTACTACCACCAATTACTAATACCATCAACCAACTACTATTACCACCACCAACTACTATTACCACCACCAACTACAGCTACCACCGCCAACTACTAATACTACCACCAAATACTACTACAACCACCAACTATTACTACCACCACCAACTGCTACCACCACCAACTACTACCACCACCAACTACTACCACCACCAGTTACTACCACCACCAACTGCTACCATCACCAGCCGCTACCATCACCAGCTACTACCATCACTAGCTACTACCACCACAAGCTACTACCATCAGCAGCTATTACCACCACCAACTATTACCACCACCACCAACTACTACCACCACCATCAACTACTATCACCACTAACTATTACCACCACCACCAACTACTACCACCACCAACTATTACCATCACCACCAACTACTACGACCACAAGCTACTACCATCAGCAGCTATTACCACCACCAACTATTACCACCACCACCAACTACTACCACCACCATCAACTACTATCACCACTAACTATTACCACCACCACCAACTACTACCACCACCAACTATTACCACCACCACCAACTACTACCACCACCTTTACATTCGTTCACAAATGTGAGGCATGTATGCACTTATAAAGAAATATATGATATATTAATTCTTTAATTACCCTTCAATTCCACAAGGACCAGACGCCTTCAGTAAATGTGTGCGTATTCCTCCTGTCCTATGCCGTCCTCTCAAATTCCTTTCAAACCTTTTATTATCTATTTCATATCTGCCACCAGCTTTCTTCGCCGTGTAATTTAGATCCCCGTCAACTTCTCTTTCACTGGAGATTCAAGAACAGAGACGCTAGAGTTAGACAGGATACACAGACAGGATACACAAACAGGATACACAGACAGGATACATATTTAGGCAACCTGTTGATAGCACTACAGTACAGTCCTTGTTCTGGAATCCCTACAGTAAGAGAGGAAGAGAGAGTTCAAAGAACACGTGGAAAAGAGAACTGAAGACAGA
Source organism: Oreohelix idahoensis (assembly GCA_024509875.1). Taxonomy (NCBI): domain Eukaryota; kingdom Metazoa; phylum Mollusca; class Gastropoda; order Stylommatophora; family Oreohelicidae; genus Oreohelix; species Oreohelix idahoensis. Next base: position 330,583 of record JAMPIV010005338.1, read on the forward strand.
CATGAATGGGATAAAGGAGACGGAAATACATTGAAAGGATGGCATAGGACACGATGGTTTGGCATGAATTTGAAGAGCTATAGAATAATGCATGAATGAACGAAATATTCTATATCCTTGATCGTGTTGTGTAACACGCAGTCCACAACAATTTGGATTTACACATTGCAAGGGATATAACAATGAAAAGCCAAGTTCGGCTCAGTATCGTACCCTTGTCTGTAGACTTAAAATGATTATTTACAGATTTCTTTACGTTATCATTGCTTTTATCATCCACGGCAACACAGGCAATATATAAAAAAAAGGTTAACACAATTAAACAAAGTTACAGTAAAACATATTTCCGTTACACGGAGACAATGTAATTTAGTCCCATAGTAGATAAAACCATAGAGAAGTGACGTGTTAAAATACTTCACTTATAGTAAGTCTCAGCTTTATGAGGCGAGACGATCGGTTCCCGTCTTCGCTGCCTTTGCCTTCCCAACTCAAGAGCAAAGACAAATACCCATTTACATCTGGGTAGACTGGGGCGTGACGCAACCCGATTTCGATTCTGGAATCCCGTAGCTGTTTCGCGAGAGAAAAGTGCTCTGATCACTTAGCCAGTCAAACCAGATATTTAATTACAATGAGAGCAGGTAAGGTTGTCACGTTGCAGATACTGACGTAGGTGCGTGACGCGTTAAGAGACTTCACTATACACTGTACTTGATAACAGCTTTATGAGTCGAAGTGGCCGGTTCTCTTCCTCGCTGCCTTTGCCTTCCTTAACTCAATAGCAGGATGATGTACCCATTTACAGCTAGGCCAAGAGCCTGATTAAGCCAAGAAGGGCCTCTAGGCGTTTTGGTGTTTGAGTCCCCCTTCACCTAATAGGTAATAATTTTAATTTTTTTTTCAAACACCTTAACTTGGTGATGGTATGTACAAGTACTATTAATAGACTGGTATGTTAGTTTGTTACCAACGGGCTGATCACCCGTTTTCCAGTCACTTCGATTACGGAAACAACAGCAAATGGATTGATTTGCCGTTGCCCTAAAGACGCCAATAGGCGTGATGGGAAACAATGGCAAAGAAAACCTATCTGCTGTTGCCCTAAGACGCCATTAGGAGTAATGGCCACTGACTGCTTTGACGGTCGGTGGCTAAGGATGGAAGAAGAAGAAGAAATGTTAGTTTGTTAGCATTGCTTACTTCTTTTATTAGTAATTATTTTTACTAGTGTTTATTAGTATTATTTTTATTATTATTAAGGTAAACATAATAAACACATACATTTTTCAATAAAAAAAATTTTAACTTATTCTCGGGCCCACGAGAGCTCCAGGCCCTTAGGCTTCAGCCTACTTAGCCTAAAGGATAATCCGGCCCTGGCTAGCGTGATGCTATTTAGCTTCTAACCCTGTAACTTTGCCTCTAGAAGCCAGCACTGTAACCGTTCTGCCATTCGACGCACGGAAAGCTGAAATCAAAATGGATTGTGCACGTCTTTAGAAGTAAGAACAATTTTTTTTTTTTTAAATAAAGTTTTGCCTCGTTTTGGCGAGGCGCGTCCCGTTCAACCTAGTCGGTTATATAAGGGCGCATGTCCAAATATAAAAGACCCCCCAGGTCTGACGTATTAGTTAGTAAGAACAATCAGTTTACTGTCACAAGCATTCCACAGCTGAAGTTCTAGTTTCATAGCGTGAGACCTTCCTAGTCGAAGATCAATAGACAGTATTAGTTACAGCGGGACGAAAGCAGTGACTGACCGTAGCGAATCCGATAAATCTTAAATAATCAGAGTAGCCACGCGCGGGTCGCGTGTCCCTGCGACGCGGCTCTCATTTCGTACCAGATATGGTATACCAGTTTTGCTGAATAACAACGATTAATAACAGAGATGCTACAAAAAACATTAACAGGACAGTGAGATACCAATGAAATTCATTTCTAAGAGATTTTTTATATTTTAATTTGAACATAATCATATATAAACCTTTTATTAAATTTGTGTTTCTCCAAAACTAATATCGAGGATTTTCCAAAATGTCCCCCATCATTGCAGCTTCCAAAAGTTGCCTTGGTGGTCGTTCTTCTTGTATAATTACGAAAAGCATCTGTCCACTATGTTTATCGGCGTAAGTGGAGGGACTTACTACAGTTTTAAAAACAATACATAAGTGTGAAGAATGACGTCATTCAAAATGGTTAACAATGTTTCGTTCCATCAAACAGTTTAGGAATCTATAAGAAAAGTATAAATATGGTTTACAGGTAAAGGCAGTTCCGTAGCAAATGCTGCCGTAGAGTAGTGAAGTGTTAAAGACTTTACTATACTAGGTCCAGCATCGAGAAGCTGGGTGACCATTTCCCTTCCTCGCTACGTTTTCCTTCTCTATCTCAAGTGCAATATCAGGTATCCATTTACAGCTGCGTAGACTGAAGCGTGTCGATACCGGGAATCGAACCCTGCACGTCTGCCACGAGAGACCAGCGCTCTAACCACTCTGTCAATCGGGCGTTAGTTACAGGGGGAAAAAGCGGTGTCTGACTGAAGCGAATACAACAAATATTGAATAACCAGGGTAGCCAGCGCGCGGATCCCGCGTGCCCGTGGCGCGGCTTTCATTACGTACACGACATGTTATAACAGTTTTGCTGACACTCACAATATGGCTTAGAGAAGGTAAAATAAGAATATAACTAATGTTACCGCAGAAACAATCATTGTAATAGCACGTGATTACAGGAATACCTCGCTTTATTGCTCTTCGCAGATATTGCCTTTTTTTTCAAATTATTCATGTTTATTTATTAGAACGTTCCTTCTTCTTCCAACAGATTTTGGCTCTCCACCAGCAAAAAGATTACGATTCGCTAAAGGCTCAGATGATGAAGATTAGCATTTTTTTTTAAGCAATAAAAAGTATTTTTAATTTTACAGTACATTGTTTTTTTAGACCTAACGCTATTTCGCACTTAATAGACATAGTGTAAACATGATTGTAGGCTTATATGCGCACTTTGAAGCAAAAAAAAAAAAAAAGGGTGTCACCCGTTTTATTGCGATATTCCCTTTATTGCGGTGGTCTGGAACCGAACCTGCAACATCTCGGAAGTATGCCTGTACTTTATCGTGAACTTCTTGTAAGATAACTATCTGCATTGGTGGTTCCATGCTCCATAGCCAACGATAAAGAAAATGATGATAAGTTAGACGACATTAATTTTCCCCTTTCGCTTCTTATGGAACCTGTAGCCGCCATTGCTGCTGGTACCCCCCTTTCAGGCAGCCTGCACTAAAAATTCACTTGCTCTTATAGTGGTTATTTCTGTAGCAATTTCATTTACAATATGAGGTTGCCAGCCTCATACACAACCTCATATTAGTCGCCTGATACGACATACCTGAGGGAGTAGTAGTCAAATTGTTTCTTTGTCTCATCAGAGACCCCTGGGAACTATTCCACCACGTGAGCGTTAGCAAGTTTTCTTTCGCTTTACTTCAGATTTTAAAATTTATATCTTCACAATGACATCATTGTGATCGTTTTGGCTACTTTGATGTTTGGACATTACTGAATTCATAGACTTCTTTGAATTCATGGACTTCTTTGAATTCATAGACTTCTTTGAATTCATAGACTTCTTTGAATTCATAGACTTCTTTGAATTCATAGACTTCTTTGAATTCATAGACTTCTTTGAATTCATGGACTTCTTTGAATTCATAGACTTCTTTGAATTCATAGACTTCTTTGAATTCATAGACTTCTTTGAATTCATAGACTTCTTTGAATTCATAGACTTCTTTGAATTCATAGACTTTTTTGAATTCATAGACTTCTTTGAATTCATAGACTTCTTTGAATTCATAGACTTCTTTGAATTCATAGACTTCTTTGAATTCATAGACTTCTTTGAATTCATAGGAACATACTTTTATGGTAAAATTAATGTTCTTCTATGAATCAAGCAAACCTATGTCGATATGTGCTTCATCTTTGAATTGACTGACTACAGCAAGTCTCTTTCAGGTAATTGTTATTGTTGAACAAAACCGACATCACTGCACTCCAGGCCAAACCATAGCTGCTCAGTGTGCCTCAGTATATTTTGAAGAGTGTGAATGCTAACTGTTTCTGTAGCTCACTGGTTATATATATGCATCCTCTCATACGTCCCATCACTGCTAGCCTTACGTTTGATGCCAAATTTCAACAGTCTTAACCTTAATGATTCATATATTGCAGTGTCATTCTCTAACAGGCGACCATTAATTCTCTACTAACCTACATTTTTTGTCTCGACTCTCGTGCGGCCGGCTTCTCTCAAGGTTATATCGTTTACTCTTCTCTTTTTCCCCCTACATCCATCTGCCATTATGTGATAGGGTGGGCGAGAAGATGATGATGATGATGTATTGTGATGTGTGATCACTCTCTTGCTACACTCGCACCGACCCGAACAACAATAAAACTCTTGATTCTAGAGGCAGGGACTATATTTATTTTTACAGCCCATTCAGTGACAAAGCAAACATTAAACAAATAAACTAGCGAACATAACACCAAACCAAACAAACAAAACACCCAACAGTGCCCGATGCTAATCTGAAGAAGCAAACAAAGCACAGAATAGTTAAAATCATAATATAATACTGAATGAGAAACACCACGCTCTCACCTGTCAAACTGTCCTACGCCGCCACCTGACACACTCAACTATCACACACACACACACACTCATGCATGTCGTCCAATGAGACTAGTAAGGTGTTGTGCGTGGGGCTGGCAATCTCACCATGTAACACAGATTGCTACCGAAACACTACTGCCCTAGCATATGAATACTTAATATGGAGGCAAACCACACTGTTGGCCCCATGCTCCCTCAGGAGCGGAGAAGAGAAATATATATCTTGAAGTGAGCCCACGTGCTCTCACAACCATTCCTCACATAACATAATTAAATAATCATAAAATGGACATAAAATAATATTCAACTGTATGTACAACAAATACTCTCAGTAATGAGAATAAGCTACTACCTCGTAACTGATCTATCTCAATATTCGTTACTGCATTCTGAAGCATGTCGTATGTGACGACTGGCGCGGCTGGGAATCTCATCACATGAAACACATCGTTACCGAAACAACCACTGCAATAGCATAAAAATGCTTCTTGTCGGCTTGTGATAGACACCAGCCACATTGGTGTTTCCATGCTCCGCCGGGAGCAACCAGAGAAACACATGTCTCAACAAAGGAGTGGCCTCGCGCTCTCCAGAAATCTAAATACATATTCTCACCTCACAGTAACCCATTAAATATACAGTAGAATTATCAATAAACGTGAAATACACTCAATTACTTTTACATTAGAAAAATAAAATATAATTATTCTCGACTTAAACCAAACTGGAACTAAATACACAACGTGTCACATGGCGTAACATTATAGGTTTACCACGCGGGGCGTGTTATTCGCCGCTTTTTATACAGTCCTCGCCACGTGGCTACAATCTTGCTATTGTTAATCTTATCTACATTCCCGTGAAATAGCTTCATACTATATCTGCCTTTCTGATAACATTTCTGTCCAGTTTCATGTATAAAATACTCTCCTACTAAATTTGCCCGGTCTGATGGATGAAATACTTGATACTAAATTCTCACATCTGGATTTAGGCTTTGCGTGCCTAATAAAACCTATCAAACATTATTTTCACTCATCTATCATTCTTCAAGACTAAATCATAATGTCCTAAAAAGACATTTCCTTTGGAAACACATCTATCTATTTCACTAAACATTAAAACAGACTCGTGCTGAATATAATTCTAGAATTATATAAAATTAATTCTAATTTAAATTAACTCACGTGCTCAATGCATTTACAGTTTGGCTCTGTCGTCTGTTCTCTCTGGCGGCTGATACTAGGAAAGGTCCGCTGGTAGCTCGCTATCTCTTTTTATAGGCACTAGGCTAATCACTCACTTTACTGCGCTAGGCGTATTAATCTTGACTACTTAAATATCACACGCGATTATCGCTTAGGAATAGCGAAAACACAAATAAAACCTACAGCTATTTAATATAACACAATTCTACACCACAACTTAATTTAAATGCATTATTATGGCATTTTCATCAATCTTCTACTTCAGATTTTTCACAACCCAGGCTCGCGCCGTCACGTGATCTGACAGTCACGTGGGCCGACCGAAAATATATGGGCGACAAACATGCCTTGAACTGAAGTGGGGGTGGGGCCTCAGGGGTGTCTTCCCGGCCCATCACATATCTCCCTCCTGATTTTGTTGTCGTCCCGACAACATCACCACCTCTGGCGCTTCGATCGTAGCCTCTTAGATCGTTGGTGCTGCGTATGACTCTTTCTCTGCGGCGATGCTTTAGGCTGAGCTTCTGTCATCGGTACAACCCGGCTGGGGACTGTCTTGGTCGACATGTCCCTAGTTGTGCTTTGTCGGGCTGGCAGTTGCTGTGGTCTAGAAGATTCGCCTACTTGTGCCGCGTCGCTGCTGGCTTGTGACATCTGCTTGCCAGTGCATGTAGCTGTCGAATCTGTAGGGGGATCGCTCTTGACGTGTTCTGCACTCATTTTGTGTGGACGGTGGCTTACATTCCCCACAGTCTGCTTTTGATGAGTCTCCTCTGCTGAACCTTGATTTGCACTCCCTCCTATCTGCTTAGGACGGGTTTCCTCCCCTAGACGACGCGTAATTTTCTCGGCGCCCTTAGTGTGACAGTTGTCGTGGCCATCTCTTGGCTTGCGCCCTAAAGGCAACCTGGCTGTGGCAGTCCGTCTAGGGAAAGAGCTTCTTGAGGGACAGGCGGCTATCAAATGTTCAGTTGACTTGCATCCAAAGCATCTTTTCAGGAGCGGGCCTTGTGGGCACTTGGCTGCCATGTGGCCTGAGAACTCACCACAATTATAGCACCTTATCTTTCTGGGCTTCCTCTGTGCCATGGGTCGCTTTCTGCTGCCCTTACACTCTTGACCGCCAATGCCGCATACATAAATTGCTTCCATGCCCTGGACCGATGGTTTGCTGTCAAACTCTACTCTCTCATTTCTCGCCAGACTCCGGAATCCCTTTCTGAAGATCTTGGTCTGATGTACAAATACATCAATACCTCCATCATCTGGCGTGATGAATCCCCATCCCCTGCGGACACTGTACAACTTGCAAACTCCTTTTCGCCTTGTCGGTGCAGCTGCACTGGTCGGTACTGTCAGCTCACTGCTTTCGTTAACAACAGCTTGACTCTCACATACCAGAACATGCACCTCCTCGTCGTGCTTTGGCTGTTCCCGTGGACACACCTCCTTGTCTTGCGTTGGCTGTTCCCGCGGACACACCTCCTCGTTGTGCTTTGGCTGCTTCCGCGGCTGGCATGGTGCTCTCTTTCTCTGCACCTCCTCTTGTGCTGGCGAACTGGACTCTGACATCTGTGCTATCTGGGATTTTAGGAAGGATAACTCTGCTCTGAGTGCCTCCTCCTCCTTCTTAACTTCTGCACTTGCTATCTGGACCCGTGTCTCAGGCTTTTTACTTCCACCATAAACAGCATATTCCCAAGGGAAATTCCTGTTCACCTCACTGACTTGTGGTTGCTCGCTGTAGGCTTTTTTTACAATTTCCAGTAACTTCTCAGGGCTGGCCTTGGCTCCACCTTGTATCCGTAACTCTCTAGATACCATTGGTGTAACGTTGTTCCATATCATGTCTAACTTGTCTTCTGCGCAAAAAGGCGCCACCTTCCACGCGGCTTCCACATCTCCCACAAACTCTTGCCAAGTGGGTCTCCCCTCTCCATTAAATAACCTTATCTCTGGCTCCTCCACGTACAGTACCTTCATATGCGCATTAGCCATCTTGCTGCACGACTGCACTGCTGGGTGTTTACAATATTTGTTCGCTTGCTGTTTGCTCAGTGTCACTGTCTGCCTTATCCTGCCGACGGCGCCAATTGTGGTAGGGTGGGCGAGAAGATGATGATGATGATGTATTGTGATGTGTGATCACTCTCTTGCTACACTCGCACCGACCCGAACAACAATAAAACTCTTGATTCTAGAGGCAGGGACTATATTTATTTTTACAGCCCATTCAGTGACAAAGCAAACATTAAACAAATAAACTAGCGAACATAACACCAAACCAAACAAACAAAACACCCAACAGTGCCCGATGCTAATCTGAAGAAGCAAACAAAGCACAGAATAGTTAAAATCATAATATAATACTGAATGAGAAACACCACGCTCTCACCTGTCAAACTGTCCTACGCCGCCACCTGACACACTCAACTATCACACACACACACACACACACACACTCATGCATGTCGTCCAATGAGACTAGTAAGGTGTTGTGCGTGGGGCTGGCAATCTCACCATGTAACACAGATTGCTACCGAAACACTACTGCCCTAGCATATGAATACTTAATATGGAGGCAAACCACACTGTTGGCCCCATGCTCCCTCAGGAGCGGAGAAGAGAAATATATATCTTGAAGTGAGCCCACGTGCTCTCACAACCATTCCTCACATAACCATAATTAAATAATCATAAAATGGACATAAAATAATATTCAACTGTATGTACAACAAATACTCTCAGTAATGAGAATAAGCTACTACCTCGTAACTGATCTATCTCAATATTCGTTACTGCATTCTGAAGCATGTCGTATGTGACGACTGGTGCGGCTGGGAATCTCATCACAAATACTCTACGTGGCTACAATCTTGCTATTGTTCCAGAAAATCTTATCTACATTCCCGTGAAATAGCTTCATACTATATCTGCCTTTCTGATAACATTTCTGTCCAGTTTCATGTATAAAATACTCTCCTACTAAATTTGCCCGGTCTGATGGATGAAATACTTGATACTAAATTCTCACATCTGGATTTAGGCTTTGCGTGCCTAATAAAACCTATCAAACATTATTTTCACTCATCTATCATTCTTCAAGACTAAATCATAATGTCCTAAAAAGACATTTCCTTTGGAAACACATCTATCTATTTCACTAAACATTAAAACAGACTCGTGCTGAATATAATTCTAGAATTATATAAAATTAATTCTAATTTAAATTAACTCACGTGCTCAATGCATTTACAGTTTGGCTCTGTCGTCTGTTCTCTCTGGCGGCTGATACTAGGAAAGGTCCGCTGGTAGCTCGCTATCTCTTTTTATAGGCACTAGGCTAATCACTCACTTTACTGCGCTAGGCGTATTAATCTTGACTACTTAAATATCACACGCGATTATCGCTTAGGAATAGCGAAAACACAAATAAAACCTACAGCTATTTAATATAACACAATTCTACACCACAACTTAATTTAAATGCATTATTATGGCATTTTCATCAATCTTCTACTTCAGATTTTTCACAACCCAGGCTCGCGCCGTCACGTGATCTGACAGTCACGTGGGCCGACCGAAAATATATGGGCGACAAACATGCCTTGAACTGAAGTGGGGGTGGGGCCTCAGGGGTGTCTTCCCAGCCCATCACAATTATCCTCATTCTCATGTGGGCTCCGTGTCTTCTATTGTCAATCTAAATCTTTACAATACTACTATCATGGCGTGTGAACAATCTACGATCGTTTACGTTTTTGTGCTATTTGTACAGCTTCTGTTGTTTTGTGCCTTATCTTTACAATTGTATTGTGTATACCATTTTCAATGTTGGGTCAGTGCGCAAGGAATGCGTATTCCTTATGTTAGAAAGAAGCAACTCACTCTCTTTGGGCATGTTATGAGAAGAGGAAACCCGGAGTATATCGTAACAACAGGAAAGATTGAAGGAAAAATGGACAGAGGAAGACACAGGGATAAAATACTGGGTCGTTGGAGGTCAAGGTATAGAAAGAAGTCAACAACAGAATTGATAACTAGTACTGGAAACGGGAAGTCGTGGAGTGACATGATCGCCTACCTAACCTGGCATTGTACTTGGAGAAGAAGAAGATTCAATGTTGAGAGTCCTTTTTGGCCGTCTTGTTAACAACAAATAATTGTTTTTGTTTCCAGACATTTGTCATTGTCCAAGCAGACAGCTTTCTAAATTTATTCTTTGCCTGTGCTTGGTTTTATTTTGTTATTTGTTACCCTTGTACTTTTCTTCAGAGAGTCGGGTATGTAGGGTGGTTAGAGCTCTTGCTTCTCGCGACAAAGTTACACTGTTTCGAGCTCAAAATCTAGTAGCGTCTACAGTAAACGGGTACCTGACTCTGCTCTTGAGTTAGAACAGGCGAAGTCAGCGAGGAACAGAACTGGTCACCTAACCTCATAAAGCTTGACCAAGTATATCAAAGTCTGTATCACTTCATTACACTACGGCAATATCCGCTATGGGTCCTTTTACTTTACTACACAGACAGGCAGGTGGTTTCTCTCTAAACCACTTTTAGTTACATTTTTCGACATGCTTGTTTGGCTAGAGAATGTATCCATGTGTTGCCCCTGCACTAGTCCAGAACATAAGTTTGCACACCATGCATAACCTCAGCAGAAGAAATTAACGTGCTATGGTTCTGGCTTCTTACGACAATTCAAACTGCAGTGGTGGCTTTGAGCTTTGTAAGAATCAAAACAGAAAATGTTTTTTCAACAATAGGTTTACTATCAATCAATACCCTTTAGCTCCCCAAGGAGCATAGGCCTTCAAGAAACACATGCCACGGCCTCCAGTCACGTGCCATCCTCTCAAGTTATTTCCATGTTTTCTTCATCATTTTCACTTCTGTATTCAGTTCTCTTCTGTATGTGTTTTTGTTTTTTTGGTCTACCTCTGCCTCTCTTTCCCTGGGGTTTCCAGAACTTGGACTGCTTTGTAATGCTATGAACAGGTTTCCTCAATGTGTGTCCTATCCATCGCCAGCGTCTTCTTCTCAACTCTTGTTCCACTGGCACTTGTCTGCTTCTTGTCATCAGTACTACATTTGTGACTTTTAATCATTTCAGTCCTTCTATTCTACGCAAGCACCCGTTTATGAAATTCTGTAGCTTTTTGGTTGTTGTTTTTGTTGTTCTCCATATCTCAGAGCCATACAATAGAACTGACGTGACATTTGAGTTGAAGATTCTTATTTTCGTGTTGGACTTGATTTATCTTGTTCTTCATATGTTTCCAAAATGCAAAATGAAAGCTCCTCTTGCTTTTTGTATTCTTATTTTGATATCACTGTCTGTCCCTCCAACTTTGTCTATATTACTGTCAAGATATGTATGCGATTCTACATCTTGTAGTGGTGTTTATTCTTGCAGAAACACCACATCTTTATGTTTACTATACAATGTGAATAAAAGAAAACATATAATTCTTAAATGGCTTTGGCGAGGCGCGTCGTATTCAACCTAGGTTCAATGTCCGTGAATTATATTAACACGTAAGTCCAAATATAAACGTGTTTGTGGTCTGCAGAATAAAAATGACTAATAACTGTAACCATAGAAATTGATCTTGTATATCTGGGTCGAGGAGTACAAGTGTCATCAATCGATCAGAGATCCGTGGTGAGTAATCGATCAGCAGGTAGAATTCGTTGAATAAACAAGCTGCCAAATATTTAGTTACCGATCAGACTGAGCATTATTCAAATTAGGGGAGAGACACGTGATACTTTGACCACATGCAAAATATTTGATAATCATCGTACACACACGTTCTAGGTTCTTTGGTCAAATACAGGTTATAAAAAACAGTTTTTTAATCAATAACCATCGTACAAACATATATATATATATATATATATATATATATATATATATATATATATATATATATATATATATATATATATATATATATATATATATACATATATATATATATATAGACCATCTTCTCCCGCCGCCATATAACACGGCTTTGCGCATGGGGTTGACCAAAAATTATAAATAAGTAAAATTGTTACAGAAACAAACTTATCACTGCGTGAGCACGTGACTATTTGGTGCACGGTTCATTCAAGAGAACAAGCTGTGGCGTTGGATCCATGCTCCATCAGGAGTGATTAAAAAGGGGGGTTGGGGGGGGGGGGGGGGTACAAATGAAGTTATTACTGTACTCCTCTAACTCACTTCACCTCTGATGCTGAAAATTTCATCTAGGAATCCTCATGCACGGAGTAGCCGTGTGCCAGGGCAGACGATGGGATGTGCTGGGTTTACTGATTTATCATTTTTTTGTTACTACTCTTTATGGAGGCTGAATTGCTTCTGGCGAACCTTGTGCAAGTCTTCACCAATCTCATAAAGCTGGACCAAGTATAGCAAAGTCTGTCTCACTTCATTAAAAAAAAAAAAAAAAGTTAGTTGCTTATCCTTTACAGGACGTGGCAATCAACCCCAGCTTTTATTGGCTGTTTGTGATTTTTCTAGGCAATTTTTACGTTCAGTAGTTTGCCATTGCTTTCTGAACGGTACGGCGCTTATACCATTGTTAAAAATCCACACAAAGCGATCTGCCACCAAACCGCCTGCAGCAGGTTTCGAACCTGGTATATCTGGATTATGAAACTGCGTTCATATCCATTAGGCCACAGACGCCGACTCACTTCATTACACTACGGTAATATCCGCTATGGAACCTTTTACTTGTCTACACAGACAGGCAGGTTGTTTCTCTCTAAACCACTTTTAGTTACATTTTTCGACACCCTTGTTTGGCTAGAGAATGTATCAATCACATGCTCTTGTAGGTGTAGTTAATAAAGCACTTTTTTCACATGCAGAGGTTGCCATCCCCATTGACAACCTCGTATTTGTCGCCTCTTACAACATGACTAATATAGCAATAGACATTTTCCTTTATTGAATCCAAAGAGACACCCCCCCCATCCCCCGGAAACTACAGGGGAACATGTCTAAATAGTTTATGATTAAGATGTGCCTGGCCTTACAGACATGCTGTAGATTTTATTCTACTACAGAAAACTTTGACATCATTGGACTGATGAAGGTCCAGAATATCTTGTGTGGGCTGAGCATTGGGCATGTATGGCGCTGCCAGAGGGCCCACAACAGTAGAGGGAGCCACGCTCCCCCAACCTCTTGCCAGGACAATTTCCGGTAATTGTATGGGACGGTGACTAGAAGGATAGACAACAAAATGAAGTCCTGGATATATGTGCATGTGCTGTTTGTACGAAGGTGAAGTAGTTATACGTAGATGGTGGCAGACAAGAAATGTCCTTTAGACCCGTCTGTTATAGGTGGTGTTCAGAGCTGTGTACTAGTAATTAGGACCAGGAACTGAGAAAATTTTTTAATCGAATCTCCCTTAAATCTTTTGTCTTCTGATGTAAGCATCAGGCGACCTCAACTTTCCTTCACCATTTCACCTTCCTCTGAATTTTACCCGATGCCAATAAGTAAAAAATCTCAGATCCTTGAGTCAGATGAAAGTGGGTTCGGAGAGCGGAAGAATGCAAATGAATCCCAGCTATATATACATCAATCTGAAATAGTGTTGACATCTGAACTATACATTATTATGTCATTATCCTCTTTCTGCTCCATATGGAGCTACATCTGTTATTGGTCCCTTGCAAGGAAACCTACACGAAACAGTCACCATTTCTGATTTGAGTGGGATGCAGGCGTTTTGTACAGAATATCCGATAGCACTTCACTACAGCCGTAAAGGTGCGGTCTTCTCATATGAGTAAATGGTAATTTAAATTAACGACTCCTAACTTTTAACTCATGCGGAGGATTTCCTAGGACTTGTGAGTTTAAGTATTATAAAAGAAGTTTTATACTTTTAATTTTACAAGTTACTTCTAATAACTTTGGCACGTCCTATAATGGAATCCTTTTGCTAAATCTAAAGTCTTGTCTCTCTGATGAGAATTAAAATCCAGTCACGAAGCTCGTTGTCTTATTGTAAATATTTTGCCTGCACGAAATTTTGCTTTCGCTAGTTTATTTTTGCAGAAACCAGTCACAGGTCAGCCTCTTTTAATTTCAAGTTTAAAAGCAATCGCCGTTTATATCGTCTTATTTTAGTAACCCCCCCCCCCCCCTTTTTTTTTTAAATACATCATCATAACTATTGACATGGCCATATATGTCAGTGTAACTAATTGTTACCCTTGCCGAAACAAGTATGTCATATATCTTGTCCTAATACTTCAATTTTATTATAATAAAGACAAACTTGGGAGTGATATTTTTTCTGTAAATGATGCCCGCAAAATTAAACATATGTTATCTTTTAAATGATCAACTTACACTTATCCGACAACATTGTCCGTTGCTTCTTTACACCTGAGCGGAGCAACTACGTAATACGAATGTGATGTTCAGACAACTTAACGGCTGATAACAATGCGCTTAGACTAACATCTGAGTTTATCTAAACAAATACCTCCGAAATCGGAGAGTATTTGCCTGAATGGCGAGGGACACCTGTCTCAGTACAAGAAAAAAGGGATACTCACGTAAAATCAATGTCAGGTTAGACATTAGTAATAACCTGAGATTTCGCCTCGAGTATTAGCGGGCGTACGAAAAAAAAAAATCTAAACAAAAAACACTCCAGGATTGCTTTCCAACGAGCGGTTTGACGCTATTGTAGTTGCCACACAGAGCAGACTTTTCATGATAAGATAGATGTACATGTCACGAACGGTCAAGCCTTTAAAATGGTGGCTGTTTATCTTAGGGGAACGCCCTTCTACAAAAAGTGATTTCAGCAAAGTACTTACGTAGAGGAGTCTAGCAAAACAGATGGTAAGAAAAAAATTAATCGAATGAATGACTTTCTATGACAGATAGTGGAAGACAAGAAACATAGAGATACATAGGTAGAAGGAAAACAAGAAACACAGTGATACATAGATGGTTGAAGACAAGAACACATAGTGATACATAGACGAGGGAAAGACAAGAAACATGGTGATACATAGATGGTGAAAGGTAAGAAAACCAACTCCTAAAGGTACTCTTGTGAAGTGATTGGCTTTTATTCGTTATGTTTCCACGATCTGGAAAGAAATAATATTCGACTCTTCTTAATCCAGTGTGTATATTCATCTCTCGTTGTCCAACAACTGTGTTTCTCGCCCTTTAGCCCAGAATTAAAATCAGCTGCCGACATGTTAAATGTGCATATAAACGCATGATTTTATTACAAACTACTTAATACGAATTTTCTTTAACAGAGCACACTATTGAACTTTACAGAAAGCGTTTGTCATTGAAATTTACATAGAGCGTTTGCCATCGACAACTCTTCTCAAACTTGCCTGTGCGTTCATTAATTCCCTTTGCCCAATGACCTGTTAAATTTTTGTTACGTCTCTTGTGGCGGATTAGAAATATATTTGTGCTTTTATTCCATTAGCAATCTTCTTGTTTGTTGTTCTAATGCTGATTTAAAGTGCAGATCAAAGTTTAGCTGTAAAACACGTACTATTTTTACAAGAAGGGTTATCCCGAGAGATTATCAACAAGAAAGATAGATACGAGGGGCGTTCAGAAAGTAAAGCACCACATCGTTTTTCTCAGCTAATAATGGAGATAGAAGCATGAAATTTTGCACACTTCAAATATGGCATGTGCCAATTGTGTGCACCAAATTGCACCGCAACCGGCCAAATAATACGGCTGCCCTAAACCGTTGAAATGGAGCGTGTTAGCAACTTGCGTTATAAGCAGCGAATTGTGATAGAATTTCTCGTTGCAGAGAAGGAAACTGTTGTGAACATTCACAAGCATCTATGTGATGTGTATGGACGTTTTGCAGTCGACAAGAGTACAGTCAGTCGCTGGGTTCAAAGAATCAGGAAGTGGAGATACGGAGCTGCTTGATCGGCCGCGCTGTGGACGTCTTGCCACAGCCACCAACGCAGAAATGTTGAAATGCGCTGAGGGCATTATTCTTACTGATAGGCGAATCACTACTCAACAATTGGCCTTACAGCTGTCAGTCAGCATTGGTAGTTCAAATGTAGTTATAAAAACTCTCGGATTTTCTAAGGTTTGCGCAAGATGTGTTCCTCGAAGTCTCACAAATGACCACCGATTGCAAAGGAAAGCAATTTCTTCTGAATTGTTGGAGCGTTTCAATGCAGATGGAGAGAACTTTTTGGCTAAGATGGTTACAGGTGACGAAACCTGGGCACATCATTTTGAACCTGAGACAAAAAGACAGTCAATAGAGTGGCATCATCCGCAATCACCACGAAGAAAGAAATTCAAGACAATTCCTTCAGCTGGAAAGGTCATGACCACTTTTTTTTTTGGGACATTGGAGGTGTGATTCTTGTGGACGTTATGCCAAGAGGAGAGACAATCAATTCGCAAGCTTACATTAAGACATTGAAAAAACTCAATGAACGTTTTCGCAGAGTTCGGCCGCACAAGAATCCAGCAGACCTGCTTCTCCTTCACGACAATGCGCGCCCTCACACAAGTTTGGCAACACGGGAAGCAATCACCAAATTGGGTTGGACTGTACTACCCCATCCCCCATATAGTCCCGATTTGGCACCCTCTGATTTTCATCTATTTGGTCCACTTAAAGATGCACTCCGTGGAACAAGGTTTGAAGATGATGAAGGAGTGATTCATGCAGCGAAGAAATGGCTACATGATCAAGACAAAATCTGGTACGGGCTAGGAATACATGCACTTGTTTCGCGCTGGCATAAAGCCGTACAAGTTGATGGGGATTATGTTGAATAATACCGATGTTTACATGACATATCCATGTATATTGTGTATAAATTTCATGCTTTTTTAATAAACAGCTCCTGAGAAAAACGATGTGGTGCATTACTTTCTGAACGCCCCTCGTACATAGGTTGTATGAAAACAAGAAACACAGTGATACATAGATGATGGAAGCTTTTATTCGTTATGTTTCCACGATCCCGAAAGAAATAATATTCGACTCTTCTTAATTCAATGTGTATATTCATCTCTCGTTGTCCAAAAACTGTGTTTCTCGCCCTTTAGCACAGAATAAAAATCAGCTGACGATATGTTAAATGTGTATGTAAACTCATGATTTTATTATAAACAACTTAATCCGAATTTTCTTTAACAGAGCATCTTATTGAATGTGCTTTATTAAACTCAAACACATATTTTAAAGCTCACAAGAAAGTAGTCATTTATAGAGCTGTGTTGAAAGCGAAAGAATCGTTGACCTAGTTGCTTGAAGAAACACACTGATTAACTCGGCACATCATCATTCACCATCAGACTCCCGCTCCTTCAGATAAGAAAAATAGTTTATAAACGATGTTCATAATTTCCTTTACTTTAAAACCTTTACATTAATGGCGCTATTTCCACCTTATATTATATTGATTTAGTTATACAAAATCAGCTCGACCAATGTCGGTCAAAAACTGGAAAGATTGAAAGATTAATATACATTAAGAAAGGGAGTTGCATGCTCGAGTTCATTACAATGAGTCATACACAAATTTTGAGAGTCAGAGCTTTGAAACGCTACAACTATACACAGCTCAGGTGATCTTAAATTAAAAATGGGATTAAAAGTACACCCTGGAAATAGAACTCTTAGTAATAAAGTGTCCTTAATTGTTTCCAGATTTTGGTCAAATCTTAAACTGGTCAACACATTTGGCCAAAGTCTTAAATCCCACAATTTATCGAAATCGATATCGTTGCTCTCGAGTTATTTTTAGCAAAACAGGACAGACAGATAACATGAAATTAATAGCGCTATTTGCAATTGTCAAATGCGAACGGGCCAAAAATCAATGAGCAAATTAAAGCAAACTCATTATGAACAGACCATAGTGTGACGAAGAAACTACCGGTTTCTTCATGTATTTGCTTTATTTTCGGTTACATTTTTCTGTCATCATAATCATCATACCTCAACGTTTAGATCAGTAATTTATATACACATATATACATAAACATAATACACATACAGCGCATGCATGACTCTACCTGCCTGCCTGCTTGCCCGACCGCCTACCTACCTGCCTACATACTTACCTGTCTACTTACCTACCTGTCTACTTGCATACCTGCCTACCTATATATATATATATATATATATATATATATATATATATATATGAAGGCTTTATATGGATTTGTAGAAGAATGAGTTTTACAACGGGGTTTTCTTTCTGGTTGGTTTGTGGTTTAGTACTTACTTACTTACTTACTTACTTACTTACTTACTTACTTACTTACTTACTTACTTACTTACTCACTTACTTACTTAGTCGTTCCCCTTCTACCGTGAGGTGTAGAGGTTTAGTACATGTAGTGTAATGTATTATAACGTTCATGCATCATGCTGACAAACACGAATGGACACGGGTATGGTCACCACAGGACATCGCTGGCCGAAGAACACAAGACATCTTGTAGAGGGTCCACAATAACTTCTTTAACATTTATTTACTTCAGGAACATTGGCGTGGTTGGAGCATTGTTAATGAGATCTCCGCAAAAATACATAGGCATGATCAATGCATATACAAGGCATACGTAGTAGTCATAGTCTTCAATACATCTCGTTTCAATACTCAGTCCTGGCTGCTGTACTAGAGGTGCGCGCAGAACGACGACACCCAAGTAATGTGAACCAGACGACGTGAATATAAAAATACTTGAGTTATACTTCTCTATAAGAGGTGGAACTTCTGATTAAGTTCAGGACCATCTTAGAAAACATAGTGGCGTCCTTCGAAGAGTTATGTCACTTAAATATATATATTCCTGCACAATTCTTGGAGCTTGAAAAACACGTCTGACTAGGACAACTTGAAGTAACGAAAGGCCACGAATATGAGCCGTAAGAATAAATTAGCGCAAACGCGTTACGTCATAGACAACCGGTGATTAATTAAATATGCAGCGTTCAATATAAGTTAAAACCCGTGCAAAAACATAAGTTACCACAAAGAGACATATTTCCTCAAAAGTAATGGCTATAAGCCTATGTGTGGCAACAATACATAACATATCACTGTTTGTTCTTTAACAATGAGGAATGTCTCATGGCAAGAGAACAAAACAAATAAGGTCATAGATAACCTAGGAATAAAAAGAGAATTAATGAAGGAGATCAAAATTAGACAGCTAAATTACTTTGACCGTGTAAAAAGACATAACATTTTAATGAAGATCATAATAGAAGGAGGAGCTGAAGGCAAACGTGTGAGATGAAGCCTGCGATATAAGTGGGAAGATAACATCAAGAGATGGACAGGAATGAGTCTTTCAGAGTGCACCATCAAGACAAGAGACAGGAGTGAGTCTTTCAGAGTGCACCATCAAGACAAGAGACAGGAATGAGTCTTTCAGAGTGCACCATCAAGACAAGAGACAGGAATGAGTCTTTCAGAGTGCACCATCAAGACAAGAGACAGGAATGAGTTTTTCAGAGTGCACCATCAAGACAAGAGACAGGAATGAGTCTTTCAGAGTGCACCATCAAGACAAGAGACAGGAATGAGTCTTTCAGAGTGCACCATCAAGACAAGAGACAGGAATGAGTTTTTCAGAGTGCACCATCAAGACAAGAGACAGAAGACGCTGGAGATCGATTCCGGCCGACCTTCGTTGTGGAGATGGCAACTGATGGTGATGAAGGCTCTGGGACTTGACATTCACAAAGAAGATCATTGAGCCATAACAAGCAAGCCATCGTCTTTAAAAGGAACGGGAGGGAGCATTGTGCAATCTCAAATATTAACATAAATCTGTTATATTTTTACCATAACTTTATGTGTGTTTATGTACAAACACACAGATAAACATGCCACATACAAACCTGTGTAGTTCAGACCGGTGGGGGGTCTCTGAGGAGATAAAGAATAGAACTAGTAGTCCATCAGGCACGTCGTAAACGGAGTTTAATGTCAGGTTACGCATTGCGCTGGCAACCTCAACGTGTAAAACATGTTAGTTCGGAAACCACTGCTGTAGAAATATGCTGCCTTCTTGCAGTGTGGCCAGCTACAATAATGGCTCCATGGTCCTCATGGAAGGGAAAAAACAAAGAAAATGCATTAATAAATTAATTTTACACATACATATGTATATTTTCTTTCCCGATAAAATCACATCGAATATCGTAGCTCTCGAGAGCCTCTGATCAGACTAAGAAAGAATATAGCCAGTCTTCCCTCATACATGTCGTACTAGGCGACAGATATGAGGTTGTACATTAGGCTGTCAACCTAATCATGTAAATGAAACTGCGACAGAAACTGCTAAAAAAACATGGGGATGTTTGGTGCCGGCTTCCTGTGGGTGGACCAGCTAGCTACAGTAGTAGATCAATGCTCATTCATGGAGATGTTTGGTGCCGGCTTCCGGTGGGTGGACCAGCTAGCTACAGTAGTAGATCAATGCTCATTCATGGAGATGTTTGGTGCCGGCTTCCTGTGGGTGGACCAGCTAGCTACAGTAGTAGATCAAAGCTCATTCATGGAGATGTTTGGTGCCGGCTTCCTGTGGGTGGACCAGCTAGCTACAGTAGTAGATCAATGCTCATTCATGAAGATGTTTGGTGCCGGCTTCCTGTGGGTGGACCAGCTAGCTACAGTAGTAGATCAATGCTCATTCATGGAGATGTTTGGTGCAGGATTCCTGCGGGTGGACCAGCTAGCTACAGTAGTAGATCAATGCTCATTCATGGAGATGTTTGGTGCCGGCTTCCTGTGGGTGGACCAGCTAGCTACAGTAGTAGATCAATGCTCATTCATGAAGATGCTTGGTGCCGGCGTCCTGTAGGTGGACCAGCTAGCTACAGTAGTAGATCAATGCTCATTCATGGAGATGTTTGGTGCAGGATTCCTGTGGGTGGACCAGCTAGCTACAGTAGTAGATCAATGCTCATTCATGGAGATGTTTAATGCCGGCTTCCTGTGGGTGGACCAGCTAGCTACAGTAGTAGATCAATGCTCATTCATGGAGATGTTTGGTGCCGGCTTCCTGCGGGTGGACCAGCTAGCTACAGTAGTAGATCAATGCTCATTCATGGAGATGTTTGGTGCCGGCTTCCTGCGGGTGGACCAGCTAGCTACAGTAGTAGATCAATGCTCATTCATGGAGATGTTTGGTGCCGGCTTCCTGTGGGTGGACCAGCTAGCTACAGTAGTAGATCAATGCTCATTCATGGGGATGCCTGGTGCCGGCTTCCTGTAGGTGGACCAGTAAACTACAGTAGCTTTTTTCTCAATGGATTGAGACTTTTGGGCCATCCTATAATGTATTTGCAACGTAAAAAATACAGCAAAACTTTAGGTCACCTTCGCTCACTCAATACACTCCGCTTAAATATAAACTCTCACCACTCTATGGTTATTGTATGTTCCGGCGGTGACAACAAAAAACCTCCAACGTCGGGCTACATACATGTGACATCTGAAACCTAGGAAAAGTTAATGTGATGGAAATTGTATTTTCCTGTTATTCCAGCCAGCCCCTCTCCAGCTTGTCTTCGACATCTCCGGGATTCCTCGAAGACGCAAATGAAATGAGTAACCTTTTAAATAATTCTGTGCGAGAAGGACGCACAGTTTTCACGACATTTCTAGTCATGAATACTTGAGACAACGGTCTGATACGGTAACAAGGTGAAGGTATTCCTAAAGCAGGAGCTGTCGTATGGGAGTGAAATGTTAGAGATTTCACCATACAAGGTGCAACGTTTTTATGAGGTTCTATAAACATGTCCATTCCTTGCTGCATTTTCCTTCCTAAACGCAATATCAAAATCAGGTACCAGTTTACAGCTGGGCAGTCTGAAGCGTGAAGTTACCAGGTTGCGATACCGGAATTCGTTACCTATTCTGCGAAAAGAAAGCTCTCACATCGTTTAGTCCTGTGGTTCTCAACGTAAGCCATGTGCCCCCCCCCCCCCCCCGGGCGCCACAGTAAGATGGTAAAGTACCTTTTTCCATCTAACAGCGAGTATGAGAGGGGAGGTAAATGAGGCTCAGAAGGGGAGCCATGAGCAAAGAAAGGTTGAGAACCACTGGTTCAGCCAATACGACGTTTCCGCTATAGTATCGACATTTATCCATGATTCAGTGCCGTTATGAGAAAAAGAAAGCTGGAATATATCGTGACAACAGGACAAATTGAAGGAAAAACAAAATCGAGGACGTCAGAGAAAATATTTAACAATTTGGTATGGACAAAAGTCAACAACAGAATTTAAAAAAAAAAACACAACAAATACTACCGGAGACAGAACGTTGTAAAGAGACGTGATCGATGACGCCATCAGGCATGGTACTTGAAGAAGAAGGCAGTCCAAGTGAGTTAATTGGTGACACTGTCGTTTACGCTAGATTTATCGAATTAATAAATGAAGAGAGAATGTCTTCATTTCATTTGTCCGTTTTTTAATCTGAAATACACGTACCGGTCAAACTAACACATAACGGGCGCTCATGGTAAGCACCAATACATTGCATGCAATAAAAAGAACAACATGAGAATGACCGCTCTGTACGTAAATAAATATTACAATGATCGATTAAAGAAATTAAATAATCAATAACTTTTTGTTTACTTCCTGAGGTATGTTGTCGTGCCGTGTGTATTTGTGTGTGTTTATCTGTACATGCATTTGTCAAAGCTCCTGTTTCTGGGTTTTTTTTTTCCTCGCCTTAATTTTTTCTTTTTGTTTTGATGTACTTGCTTTGGGAAATCCTGGAACAAGTGAAATATCTTGGTCATATAATAACAGAAAATGGCAGATGTGAAACAGAAATCAAGTAGAGAATAGGAATGGCCAAAACCACACCACCGTCATAGGGTTTTAGCAGTATATAATTATTATACTTTTGTTCTATCATTTCATCTTCTTTCCACCTTTTACGTATATTATTTTTTATAATTTTTTTTTGAAAATACATTTGAAAACTGAAAGTAGTTTATCAGTAAGAACAGGCACCACATTTTTGTGACACCCTGTCGTATTTTCCTTTTGGTTATAATCCTATGTCATCTATAGTAAGTAATAATCATACTCCGTGTAATTACATTGTGTCGGAGAAGAGACAAAGAAAGAATAAATCTATTGCGTTTCGCAAGAGGCCAATAATGTGAGGTTGTGCATGCGGCTGGCACACTCATCATATACAAGATATTGCTACAAAGATCACAACTGCAGGAGCGTTTTAATACATGGTGCTGGCTTCCTGCAAGGGAACCAACAGGTGGCTCCATGCTCCATAAGTAGCTGAGAATTTGAAAGTATGAAGAACTGACAATCAGTGGTTACTTCAATGTCGTGACGAGGGTTGGGGTGTGGGCTCCTGACTCAGACTACAGTCATATAGCATAACATTCGGAGTGGGAGTCCGGACATTATTCACCAACTTCTTCCTCACTAAAAAAAAAAACAAAAAAAAAAAACACCCTCAGACTCCCGACTCCGCCTTCACAGCCCTGGTCGTGACAACGGTTGAAATGTAAAAAATTCTTGTTTATGTAACTCATAATTGATCTTTGAATCAGCATTGCTTGTCCAATTATTTAAAATTTAAAGTCTGCTTAGAACCAGTCTAATTGTTGGGGACTTTATTCCAGTAATTTCTTGCCAAATTTGTCACGGACAAAAACATTCAGCTCAAAATTTATCTTATTGTCTGAGACGTTTATTCGCGTAATTTTAAAAACATGTAATTCGGTCAAATAAGATCTGTGCTTTAATATTTTATTGATTTATTTAACAAGGTAAAGGTAGTCTCATAGCTGATACAGCTGTAGGGGAGTTACGTGTTAGAGACTTCCATTTACAAGGTTCAGCATGGAGAGATAAGGTGACCAGTTCCCCTCATCGCTGCCTTTCCCTTCCCTTACTCAAGAGCAAAGTCAGGTACCCATTTACAGCTGGGTAGACTGGAGCGAGACAATACCGTGAATCCAACCCGGCACCTTTGCTGCGAGAAACCAGCGCTCTAAGCATCTGCCCACAGGACGCTCGACTTGTCATGTAAAACCCTGTAATCCCACTTTACGACATGTCTTGTACAATGTCGGCGATAAGGCAGTGCTTCGCCGCATCTCGTTTAGGACACGCGTTCATGTGCTAACATGTTTCATAAACAGGCGCTAGGGGGATGTCTTTCAATAATATAATCCTTCAGCTGTCCAAGGAGTATAGGCTGTCACTAGATTTACTCCATGCTTTCCTGTCATGTACCACCCGTTCAAGGTATTACCATTTGTCGTAGATTTTCGATAGGGGAATTAAGACTTGGGTTGGTCCCTTCTGAATAGATTTGAATAAGTGATAGTCACAGTGAGAGCTAGTAATAGCAATAGAGTTCCACGAGTGAGATGGTAGACTGTGATAGAGGCTGTCTCTGAAATCGAGAAATCTTCTCTCTTTCACCTATCTTCTACGACAGATTTAGAGGAGTCAGACAGTCTAAACACATATATATTACATATATATATATATATATATATATATATATATATATATATATATATATATATATATATATGTATATATATATATATATGTATATATATATATATATATATATAGAGATATATATATATATATATATATATATATATATATATATATATATATATATATATATATATATATATATATATATATAGAGATATATATAGTTCTAGCCGTTCACGTGCACGCACATACAAGACGACAGTTAGAAGTACATGTCTGTCGTGGAATATTCTAATCCACATATATAAATTATCAAGTAAATATAAAGCCTAATAAATACATATAATAAATAAAGGAAGAAGAATGGTAAAGAACAGTGCTGTCACAATGACTGTACTCGAAATCCCCTTGTTTTCTACTGCGTAAGCAAATTGTAACGTTTCACGTCGATATTAAAGGCTTTCTGCAACATACACGCGTTTCCCAAACACACAATAAAATGTGCTGCCTTTCTAAGTAAAACCTTGAAATATGCAAGTTGACCTAAATTTTAAATTCCATTCATGTCTTTTTCTACACTGCGTTACCAAAACGAACGAACAGATGGTCAAAAGGATAAAGAGAGAGGGGAGGGCTGAAAATCAGGAACGCATGCAACACGCGTCGCGCGATACACAAATGCCGCCATCACGCGTGTAAGTCTACATGCACTAATTGTTTTTCAGACGGACAGTGATAAAATACACTACCCTTTCCCAGAGTTAGGTTTATAAATCATAAAAAACTCTTATTAGGAAAGACAACATTAGATGGGTTTACGGTTGAAAACATAACAGTACCCAGACAGCACATCTTCGAAACAGGAGGTAGAAAATACATATTTTGAACGCAGCCACGTAGCTCTTTCAAATTGGTATATTTGGGTTCCTTAGGGCTTGCTGACAAATAATATGTAAAACGTTACGCAAATAGTCCAGGAATTAATAAATTATACCCAAAATAAAATAGTGAGGATGCCTGACAGCATGGAATCATTTCTGCTCATAAAATTTTTTTTTATATAACGTGTTTGAAAAAACCTTACGTTACATAAATAGCCTACCATGTAAACTCCCAATTGATTGGAGCGCAACAAATGAAAGCCTAACCACGATTGGTCGGACTATAAATACTATCTTTCGTTGTTAGGGGAAACGGGGAAATGTAACATTTTTTCAAACACTTGTCGAAACGGGGCCTCATTGGCTAGACTCGCTGGATATAATCACTTGGGAGCGTTAGTTCGAAACCACTTGTTTAAATAAGCTTGATAAAGCATCAGTGCGTTGAAGCCAGCTCACAATTTTGCTAAAATAAAAGCCTGGAACATAAGCAGATGGAAATTTGTGCCAGTAATTGTGCCAGAATTCATTGCTAATCAACGTATCTGTGTTTATTTCCATGAAATTGTGGGACAGTGGTCTTGATGGTACTGAGCAGCACCTGGTCAGAGCTTTGCTGAATCCAGTGTCGGACAGCATACTCCTTGGTCCTTTTAGCTATCAGTGAGGTGTCTCCAGAGCCCAGAGGAGAATTCGAGCAGAGGAATCCTTTCCTGCCGCCATCACGCCAGATAAGCGAATTGGCCAGCTGAGCTCAACATTATGTCCCCTCATCTTGAAATGACTTTGTAAAAATAATATTAAGAGGGGAAATTAATTGTCTTAATATCAGGAACTGAGAACATCTCCAATACTAATTTCCTTAAGACAAACTATTGAAGTCATGATGACAACTACCAACAGAGCTTGAACAAAACAAAACCAGTATTACCTCATACTACTATTACACAACTGACACACATAGGATATTTTTAATAATATATGTCACTACCAGATTCATATTAATACATTCTGTACATAACTTGTAATTAACATTGATTGTGATTCCTGGTTCCTTTGTCTTTGAATCAGGACACACATATGCCTTTATGATAGAAATGAATACATATTGTTATTTGAAAAGTTACGAGTGTCTCCTGTAAGATATTCTCATAGAGTGTTATATGTATGTGAGTGTCACAGTGTTGTCAAGAGTAGTGGATTAAATTAAATTGTTTATCTGTCTGTTGTTGTGACTTACACTTCACCATACTCATACCCTAGACACATAACGTAGCATCACACTATTCCAGAATAATTCTGACTGAGATATAGAGATATGTGGTAGCAAGTAAGGTTATCTATAATACACTACTCTTAATAGATATAGATACCTTCACAGCTGATCTCAGTCAGTACACTAAGTCCCCTATAAATATTTATAACATCCCACTTCACCACATATATTGGGGTCTCGCTCTTGGGATTTTGAATCTTTAACTATTAAAAATATTGGGGGCAATTCACTTCAGGGAATATAAGAATTAAAAGGTATCCTTGGGTGGAATTAAATAAGGTTGAGCTCACGGTGCCTGTGTTGTCCATTAGAGATTGAATTGTTGGTTAGACATTGTATAAATTTACATGATAGACAATGGCGGACCTGGCCAAATTTCGATCTGCTGCGGTTCAGACTGCAAAAGAGTTAGGATTAGATGGGCAAGTTATGGTTGCCTATGTCACGACGGAATGTGACAAATTTATTGAACGCGAAGAAAGAAGATTAGAAAAAGAGGCCGAAAGAAGGTTAGAGGCTGAAAGGGAAATTAAGAAGTTACAGTTTGAGGCTGAGGCTGAGACTAAGAGGTTGCAGATTGAGGCTGACAAAGAGGCTAAGAAATTGGAAGCCGAGGAAAGAAGACAGGCTGCAGAAAGGGAAGAGAGGAAATTAGCTGCAGAAAGGGAAGCAGAAAAGGAGGAGAAAAGATTACAAAGGGAACATGAATTACGACTAAGGGAGTTTGAGTTTCAAGGCCATGCTCCTGAAAATGGTGCCAGTCCCTTTGCCTCTGATGCTACGGTTACTCAAGGAGCCTCAACCTCAGCTATGAATTTTCATTTAGATCATTTTGTTGAGAAAGACGATGATATTGAGAGCTACCTAAATAGGTATGAACTATTAGCTACCACGTATGGGTTAGAGAGAGAAAGGTGGAGCTTAAAGTTATCTCAGGGACTTCGTGGGGCAGCTTATGAAGTTTTTGCAAAAATGAGCAGAGGTGATCAGGAAAATTATGACATGCTAAAGCAGGCTCTTTTGTTAAGGTATGAAAAGAATGCAGAATTCTATAGAAAAAATTTAGGAATGCTAAACTACTGTCAGGTGAAACCTATCACCAGTTCTCTGCCCGAATAGAGACATACTTGGAGAAATGGACTTCTCTGGGGAAAACCCAAGATCTTAAGGAAATGGTCCTTATAGAGCAATTAAGAGAGTCCATGGCTCCAGACCTGAGAAAGTTTCTCATGGAACAAGGTGCAGAGAGGCTGGATGAGTTGCTAAATGTTGCTGAAAGGTATCAAGCAGCTCAAGCAGAGGTAACAGGTAATAAAAAGAAACAGGTGGACAACTTTAGGGCACCACAGAACTTTAATAAATTTGATCCTAAGGATCAAAATAAAGGTAAGCACCAATTTGATAGGCCACGGTATGAAAATAAAAATAAATTCCCACAATTCGATGAAAGGAAATATGATGAAAGAAAATCTTTCAACCAAGGAAAAAGGTGGTGTAAGAATTGTCAGATGGACAATCATGACACTGACCGTTGCAGAAGGAAACCTGTGTATATGGCAACCCTTCAGGTCAGGTCGACCTCAAGACAGGAGGAGGATATTATGTTAGATACCACTCCAGAAGAGATGAGGAAGGCACAGGCTGGGGATAAAACACTCAAGCCTTGTTTCAGAAAATTGTCAACTTGTCATACAACTCCAGGCAAGGGAGATTTTTACATGAAAAACAAGTTGATGTATAGGAAGACTGGAGCTAGATCCAAAGGTCAAGGACAGCTGGTACTTCCTAAAAGATATAGGGCAGACTTAATAAGGAGCCTACATGTGAAACCAGATGGGGACCATGAGAAGATAGGTACCATCATTCAAAAGGTGGCTCACAATTATTATTGGCCCAAAGCAAGATGGGACATTGAGAATTTTGTAGAAAGGTGTAGCATAGCACATGAGGGAACACCCACAAGTGGGAACATGGATCAGGACCTGGACACGCCATGGGGCAAAATCAGGCCTGACAATAAAAGGAAAAATAGATTTGATAAAGTGGACCAAATGGAATGGGAAGCCCCTTTTCACGGACAAGCTTCACTTAACTGTTTTACAATGGCCACTATGCGGAGAGTGCAAAAAGATGTCTTACCCCAGGATAAGCCGAAAATCCCTCAATCGGACTTAAACCAACTGGAGGAAGAGGATGTAGGGAGGAAATCTCTCATCAAGAATTTTAAGAGGGGAGAAAGCCCCAAAAGAAAAATTGGTAGCGGTCGTTTTGTGAATGATAATTCTGGGAGGAAAAATCATCACTATAAAGCTTCGAGTGGAAGAGACCATACCGGTGCATGGACAAATAGGTCCACACAATTAAAGGTCCATATGTAGCTATGTTAAGAACGTGGACTGATGAAAAGGCAGAGGAAAACATTACATCTTCATACCAGTATGTGAATGAGCTGACCACTCGGTTAAAAACTGGCTGGAAACTTGCCAATGAAAATTTGAAACAAGCCAGGAAGAAACATGCTGCCTATTATAACAGGAAGGCGAAAGACAGAAATTTGGCTGTGGGAGAGAAAGTACTGCTTCTTTTGCCCGGGAGTCAGAATAAGTTACAAATTGGATGGCAGGGTCCATATACAGTTCTAGAGAAGGTGTCTAGAACAAATTATAAGATAGATAAGAAGGGGAAAGAAAAAATCTATCATGTGAATCTCCTGAAGAAATATTTGGAAAGAGAACATCAGGAGAGACACACTTGTTGACCTTGTCCATCGCCATGGAGATGAAAAAGGAACCACTTTCATCATTTGAATATCCATTACACCCCTGTGAGACAGCAGCACAGGTGAAAATCAGTACACATTTAACGAAAACTCAGAAAGAGAGAGTGCAACAGGTTCTAAATAATCATGCAGAGGTGTTAACAGACCGACCAGGGCATACAAACCTATTGGAATATGATATGAAACTCATAGACTCCACACCTGTCTGTATGAAACCATATTCGATTCCGTTTGCTAAGGAAAAAGCTTTGAAGGAAGAGATAGACTATCTATTGAAGGAAGGAATTATTTCGCACAGTGAGTCTTCGTATAGTTCCGGTGTTGTACTCTTAAGGAAGCCCTCTGGAGAACATAGACTCTGTATAGATTACAGGAGACTGAATGCTATTACAGAAGGACAGGTGGATCCATTGCCGGATACAAATCAGCTGTTTGCCAGGCTAAATAAAGCTAAATATTTCTCAAAAGTGGATCTGAGTAAAGGATACTATCAGATTCCAGTAAAGCCTGAGGTTAGACCATACCTAGCTTTTAGTACCTCAGAAGGACACTATGAGTTTAATAGATTGCCATTTGGATAGAAGAATGCGCCTAGTGTCTTCTCTAGAATGATGAGAAAATTATTGGATCCTCTGAATAATCCCTGTATAACAAATTTTATGGATGATATCCTTATAGCAACAGAAACATTTGAGGAACACATTGACTCTCTGAACATGCTGTTTGATCGACTTAGGGAGGCAAATTTAACAGCCCGACCAACCAAATGTTGCGTTGGATGTAAAGAATTGGAATTTTTGGGACACACAGTTTATCAGGGAAACATGACCCCTGACCCAAAGAATTTAGAAAAACTACAGAAAGCCCCGAGACCACAAACCAAGAAGGACGTGAGATCCTTTGTCTCATTATGTGGTTTCTACCAGAAGTATATCAAAAACTTTAATTCCATATGTGCACCGTTAACTGAATTGACACGTAAAGGACATCCAGATTGCATTACATGGACACCACAATGTGAAATGACGTACCAAGAGTTGAAGGAAAAGCTCACAAGTAAACCCATTTTGAAATTACCTGACTTAAGTCAAGAATTCATAGTAAGGACGGATGCAAGTAATATTGGGCTAGGTGCAACTCTACTACAGAAATCAGATGCATTGGATGGGGAATTAAGCCCAGTGGCATATGCTAGCAGAAAGTTGAATAAAGCTGAAATCAACTACTCAACTAGCGAAAAAGAATGTCTTGCAGTAATATGGGCAATAAAGAAATTCAATATTTATCTATATGGGAAGGCATTTAAGTTGCAAACTGACCACAAACCTTTATCGTTTCTAGCACAGGCTAAGCATGAGAACTCAGGTTACTCCGATGGTCTTTACTTCTGGCTCCATATAATTTTAGCATTGAGTATATATCTGGAAAAACCAATTTGGGAGCGGATTTTTTAAGCCGCCATCCGTGTGATGAGAATCACCGTAAACACCAGAAATAATAATAAATTTCTCTATGTGAATATAGAATAAAGGACTGACATATAATGTCTGTTTTAAGAGGGGAGGTGTCGTGGAATATTCTAATCCACATATATAAATTATCAAGTAAATATAAAGCCTAATAAATACATATAATAAATAAAGGAAGAAGAATGGTAAAGAACAGTGCTGTCACAATGACTGTACTCGAAATCCCCTTGTTTTCTACTGCGTAAGCAAATTGTAACGTTTCACGTCGATATTAAAGGCTTTCTGCAACATACACGCGTTTCCCAAACACACAATAAAATGTGCTGCCTTTCTAAGAAAAACCTTGAAATATGCAAGTTGACCTAAATTTTAAATTCCATTCATGTCTTTTTCTACACTGCGTTACCAAAACGAACGAACAGATGGTCAAAAGGATAAAGAGAGAGGGGAGGGCTGAAAATCAGGAACGCATGCAACACGCGTCGCGCGATACACAAATGCCGCCATCACGCGTGTAAGTCTACATGCACTAATTTTTTTCAGACGGACAGTGATAAAATACACTACCCTTTCCCAGAGTTAGGTTTATAAATCATAAAAAAACTCTTATTAGGAAAGACAACATTAGATGGGTTTACGGTTGAAAACATAACAGTACCCAGACAGCACATCTTCGAAACAGGAGGTAGAAAATACATATTTTGAACGCAGCCACGTAGCTCTTTCAAATTGGTATATTTGGGTTCCTTAGGGCTTGCTGACAAATAATATGTAAAACGTTACGCAAATAGTCCAGGAATTAATAAATTATACCCAAAATAAAATAGTGAGGATGCCTGACAGCATGGAATCATTTCTGCTCATAAAATTTTTTTTTATATAACGTGTTTGAAAAAAACCTTACGTTACATAAATAGCCTACCATGTAAACTCCCAATTGATTGGAGCGCAACAAATGAAAGCCTAACCACGATTGGTCGGACTATAAATACTATCTTTCGTTGTTAGGGGAAACGGGGAAAGGTAACATTTTTTCAAACACTTGTCGAAACGGGCCTCATTGGCTAGACTCGCTGGATATAATCACTTGGGAGCGTTAGTTCGAAACCACTTGTTTAAATAAGCTTGATAAAGCATCAGTGCGTTGAAGCCAGCTCACAATTTTGCTAAAATAAAAGCCTGGAACATAAGCAGATGGAAATTTGTGCCAGTAATTGTGCCAGAATTCATTGCTAATCAACGTATCTGTGTTTATTTCCATGAAATTGTGGGACAGTGGTCTTGATGGTACTGAGCAGCACCTGGTCAGAGCTTTGCTGAATCCAGTGTCGGACAGCATACTCCTTGGTCCTTTTAGCTATCAGTGAGGTGTCTCCAGAGCCCAGAGGAGAATTCGAGCAGAGGAATCCTTTCCTGCCGCCATCACGCCAGATAAGCGAATTGGCCAGCTGAGCTCAACATTATGTCCCCTCATCTTGAAATGACTTTGTAAAAATAATATTAAGAGGGGAAATTAATTGTCTTAATATCAGGAACTGAGAACATCTCCAATACTAATTTCCTTAGACAAACTATTGAAGTCATGATGACAACTACCAACAGAGCTTGAACAAAACAAAACCAGTATTACCTCATACTACTATTACACAACTGACACACATAGGATATTTTTAATAATATATGTCACTACCAGATTCATATTAATACATTCTGTACATAACTTGTAATTAACATTGATTGTGATTCCTGGTTCCTTTGTCTTTGAATCAGGACACACATATGCCTTTATGATAGAAATGAATACATATTGTTATTTGAAAAGTTACGAGTGTCTCCTGTAAGATATTCTCATAGAGTGTTATATGTATGTGAGTGTCACAGTGTTGTCAAGAGTAGTGGATTAAATTAAATTGTTTATCTGTCTGTTGTTGTGACTTACACTTCACCATACTCATACCCTAGACACATAACGTAGCATCACACTATTCCAGAATAATTCTGACTGAGATATAGAGATATGTGGTAGCAAGTAAGGTTATCTATAATACACTACTCTTAATAGATATAGATACCTTCACAGCTGATCTCAGTCAGTACACTAAGTCCCCTATAAATATTTATAACATCCCACTTCACCACAATGTCGTAGATTTTAGATAGGAGAATTAAGACTTGGGTTGGTCCCTTCTGAATAGGTTGGAATGAGTGAGAGTAACCGGGTGAGTTAGTAAAATGAAATAGAATTCCCACAAGTGAGATGATAGACTGTGATATAGAGGCTGTCTCTGAGAGCGGAAAATCTTCTCTCTCTCACCTATCTTCTACGACAGCTTTTAAAGTGTCAGACAGTCTAAACCACAGATATATATATACTACATATATCTCTATCTACTCACGGGCACGCACATACACGTGACGACAGTTAAACACACAGACGTGGGAATCTATAACAAAAAAATATATATATTTTAGAACGAGCTGACCAACACGATTTCTAAGTTCAAGATAGATTTTAATTATCATTTAAAATCTTTCTCACAACACCAAAGAAATACATCAAGGAAAAGCATATACAAATAGTCATAAAATTCAAGAAAATGCTACACGGATAATAGCCCGTTAGAATCTTACTCTAGGTTTAGCCCACAGCCCCGTTAAGAAAACAGATGATGGCCCAAAGAGTTATAGATACATAGGGTTGAGTCTAAGAGGTTTCTTTCTTTCTCGTAAATGTATGAACAGAGTTGGATAATCTGATTTAGCCTAAGAAAAAGAAACTCTAGCATTAGTAACAAATTCTGCAGATTAAATAGTTAAGACAGCAAATGGGTGACAATAATACAACGGTAAAATAACACTCAGACCTGCGTACACTCTTATTCATTCAGCCATGGCCATGTGCTCACAGTTATACTTACAGCTTTGCTCGCTGCCTCTGGGAACATAATAAATTTTAGGACCTTCACACAGACCCGTAAATGCAGTTCTCCACCAAGAAATCCCCAGTTCCAACAAGACGTACTGAATTTCTCTGTCTCAGGGAACGATTCCTTGGGTGT
Organism: Oreohelix idahoensis; assembly: GCA_024509875.1. Classification (NCBI taxonomy): domain Eukaryota; kingdom Metazoa; phylum Mollusca; class Gastropoda; order Stylommatophora; family Oreohelicidae; genus Oreohelix; species Oreohelix idahoensis. The sequence goes on from JAMPIV010005338.1 coordinate 364,485, forward strand.
TCTTATTTTTTCGGATGTCTGTTAAGTCACATAAAATTTGTCCAGGCACGAAAGTTAGCAGAGCACAATGTCATTAGCTTTGGTTTCTAGAATTTAAGGAATGTCAGATCGGTGTCTACTTTCAGGAAGGTACTATATTTGGTCACCACAATACTAGTCAAAAACTCTGTCGGATTGTTAATGTAATTCTTGTAACTATTCTCGCCGCCAGGCAGCATGTACATTTAAATTTGTGGAGCAATATGAACTGGCTCAAAAGCCCAATATATATTTCTAGTCTTTAGAAACCGTTAGTGGGAGTCGTATTACTGTCTCTCTCTGATGGCATATGCACTGTCAGACCAGTGTTACTTGAAAATAAAACCCACGTGGTTAAAGATAGGAAGTGTCTATGCTTCTCACAAATATGTCTCTCATGCTACTAAACGCTGGCCAGTTGGGATCACCCTAATAATCACTGAATGAAGAAAAACAACATATAATATAAAGTTAGTTGCTTATCCTTTACAGGACGTGGCAATCAACCCCAGCTTTTATTGGCTGTTTGTGATTTTTCTAGGCAATTTTTTTCATTCAGTAGTTTGCCATTGCTTTCTGAATGGTACGGCGCTTATACCATTGTTAAAAATCCACACAAAGCGATCTGCTACCAAACCGCCTGCAGCTGGTTTCGAACCTGGTATATCTGGATTATGAAACTGCGTTCATATCCATTAGGCCACAGACGCCGACACATATAATATAATATACAGAATATGTACTCGTTATAACTTTACATTTTAAACGGCAAGCCTACAACTTGACTTATTATTTAAAACTTCCCGTGAAGTAAGTTATATAAAAATCGATCATCAGGAATTAGGAATATCTGCGTATTCCGTCAATATTCACTGATGTCGCATCTAGCATTTATCAGTTAGTTTAGAAAAAGATACTCGACTGAGTAGTTAGCAGTTAACTAAATTCATTATAGTTACATGTTTGTTAAGCTAGAAATATAATTTATTATGCTTTCCACTGTATGCGACACTAGAAAATATTACAGACTTATAAATTAGTCGCACTGCATTAAATCTAGCTAGTGAAATAACACTTTAACCACTTCACAAATGACTAGATAATAATATATGATATCTCACCACAGCACTATGGTAACACCACGGCTAGGATAATTCACTAGATAGGTAGTTAGAAGCTCGTCAGAAATCTGACGAGAACTATGAAATTCGCTATACAAGCTTCATTCGCTAGCACGCGTGTTTCCGTCTACTGAAGATGTTCAAGACTGAAATGAAATCAGATTTTAGCTCCTGGGTGGATATTTGAAAACAGGGGCAAACAATCCCACATTTTCTCAAACTCCGAAATCATCTCCCCTTTTACGTGTAAAACACCTACGTCAGCTTAACGCGTGACGTAACTGCCACCAGTGACCGAGAAATGCGAGTGACAGTTGCAAATCTCAGACAACCGTCTACCAGGCATGGGCGATTTTCACGCTTTCGCCGGAGCTATTTGACGAAACGCTCGCGGTTTACTGAAAAATGCAGACACTCGGTCTGCTTGCCATGTCCCGTGGAGTGAATTTTCACACTACCGGCCCAGAACTCAGCCGTAGAAAACACTGTCCCCGGGGAAACTGCAGACAGCTGTCGGCTCTCCGGTCTGACGGAATGCATTATAACACTTCTCGTCTACCTGCGCGACTGACGTCTGATGCAATGGAATCACTATTGCGATTCTCCATTTTGAGAAAAGAAACAGGTAACGTTAAGGAATAGTATGAAAATATATTTCGCAAACGAATGGATGCAAAAATATACAGGAAAAGGAAATAAAAAGAGATAACAAAATTAAAGAATTCGGGTGAAAGAATAGGAAGACGCTATAGGCAATTTAATGATCAAAACCTACGTGACAGGACGTCCCCCCTTAAGATATGGAAGCACTCCATGTCTATGTTATGGAATTAAATTTCCTATAACCGTAGCTTCGGGGTGTCTGTCTTCTTCCCTCTCATCTCCCCCTCCATCTCTTTCCAATTCCTACTCAAGTCTACTCCCCAAAGTTTCCTTCCTCTGGAATGTCTCCCATGCGCGCTTGAAAGAGCGTCGCCGCTTCTGACATTTTTGAAAGATTTCGTGTGATTGCGGTGGAATATCCCTGCCACTATCATCATCTTCGTCAGCTTTGGCGATCGTCAGGAGATGGTCGGAGGTTGGCACTGGTCTTTCCAAGTATCTCTTTAACAGATTTAAATGGAAAACCTTCTCCTTTCCTTGAATAGAGATCTGGTAGTTAGCCTTAGAAATCTTTTTCAGGACGGTAAACGGCCCTTGCCATCCGATCTTCAGTTGGTTGTTTCCGGTAGGGAGTAACACCAAAACTTTCTCTCCTACTTCCAGTTCTCTTTCTTTCGCGACTTTCCTGTATCGGTTAGCGTGCTTTGTGCGTGCTCGCTTAAAGTTAGTCGTTGCTAGGTCCCACCCTAGTTTCAACCTTTCCTTTAAAACCGATACATATTTACTTGATGAGACAACTGTCTCATCCGCCTTCTCGTCTGTCAGAGACTGAAGTAAGGCTTCAAGCGGGCCCTTAATGGGTCTGCCAAATAAGAGTGTAGCTGGCGGAAATCCTGTGGAAGTATGAGGAGATTCTCTGTAGCCAAATAAAGCTCCAGGAATACAAAGATCCCAATCTTCAGGTTTCACTTGTGCCAGTTTACTTAGCATCATGTTGAGGTTTCCATTAGCACGTTCCACGAGCCAATTTCCGGCCGGAGTATATGGCTTAGTGTGGATGTGTTGGGTCCTCAAGATCTTAACGATCTCATCCATCAACAGGTTTCGGTATGGAGATCCGTTATCCGTCAACACTTGCTGAGGGAATCCCAACCGAGTAAAAATCTGCACGAGGGCTTCTGCGAAATGCTTGGCATCTGCGCATGTTAGTGGGATAGCTTCTGCCCATAAAGTGCATGTATCGACTAAGGTCAGGATGAACCTGTTCCTTCTTTTGGTCCTTTCGAAAAGCCCTAAAATGTCGATCACGACCCGTTCGAATGGTGTTCCCATTATTGGCATTTCACCCATGTAGACTGGGGGTGTCCGTTGCTTGGGTGGTACACGTTGGCACTGGGCACAGGATTTGACGTACCTGATAATATCAGTGTTTAATCCTGGCCACCAATAATGAGTGGTTATACGTTGGTTTGTGGCGTTCTGTCCCATATGTCCGCTGAAGGGAAGAGAGTGCCCCATTTCTAGGATTTAGCTTCTGTACTGTTTCGGTACTAGGAGCTCGTTGTAACCTTGGTCAGGCTTGCCCGTTCTGCGATAAAGTACGCCATCCTTAGAAAAAATGTCCCCGTGCTGTTTGGGTTCCTTAGCCATGGGCAGTTTCCTAAAGCAGGGTGCAAAAGTAGGGTCCGTGTATTGCGCTTCTTTAAGTTTCATGGGTAACAAATTAGGCGCAGGCTCCCGTTCCTTCTTGGTTTGCCCTCTTGTAGTTACTGCTGCCACAATCGGCTCTTCCGGTTTCCCAATACACACGTATCTCCCGCCAAGTATGACTGGGTAGATGGGATCATCCATAACAGCCGCTTTGATCACACCTCTGACGAAATCAGAGTGGATCTCCACCAATGCGATGGGAAGCGCTGTAGGTGCATCACTCTTACGAACTCCACAAAATTGGACGGTCTCTGCTGTCTCTTGACCGGGTTTGACCAGGTTTCTGGCAACAATGCAATCATAAGAAAGCCCCGTGTCAAATAAGCAAGAAGTTTGAGAACCGTTCAAAGTAACAATACCTCGCGTTGAGGGTCTATCCCCAACAGGTTGGGAATCACTGTCAATAATTCCGCCTTGCGAGACTGTTAGCAAGCATCCGATGCGTTTAGGATCGGTGTGCTCACTCTGATCATTAGTCCCGTACTCAGGGGTTCTCCCTTTGCCACCTTGTCCTTTCTGGCTGCGCTGCCATGTAGGGCGGTCGGGTTGATCAGACTGTTTGGGGTGGTTGGGGTACTTGTTCTTGTAGAACTTTGATTTTTCGGGAGGGGGGTTTTGAGGTCCAGTTTCTCTGTGGTTATTCTGATTAGAAGCCTGAGAAGATTGCTCTAGATTATTTTTTCGGAAATGCTCCTCTGTCGGTTTCCGTTTTGTGGCCGGTAGTTCAGCCAGCGCATTATGGTAACGCTCAGACTTCTCTAAGATGTCTTCAAGTTTTTCTGCTCCCTGCTCAGCTAGAAATCTCCGGGTATCTGCAGACAATGTGTTCTTTATTTGTTCTTTTAAAACAAATTCCTCAAGACCTTCGTAGGTAGAGGGGAGCTGCGAGAGCTCTAGGCACTTTGTCAGATAACCCTTCAAACGAGACGAGAACTGCTGAAAAGTTTCAGAATTCTCTTTCCGGCTGTTGCGAAACAGTTGCAAAAATTTTCGAGCGTTCATTTCAAAGCGCTCCAGTAACGCTTTCTTCAACAGATCATAGTTGTCTTGTTGGCTGCTTTCCAGTTTGGCGTAAACATCATATGCAGAACTTTTCAAAGCCTGGGAAAGCTTCATATTCCAACGCGACCTCTCCAAACCGTACAGAGTTGCAATTTTCTCAAATTTTTCTAACCATGTGTCAATCTTCTCATTAGGACAAGGGAAAGACTCTAGCAGAAAAGACATCGCAGTGAGATGAGTAGATTGAGTATTAGAAGGATCAGTTAAGGAGGAATGAGGAGAAGACTCTCCATTGCTGGAGGTAGAGGCAACACCACGACTTTCGAATTCTAGAGTTTTAAGAGCCAGCTCATGCTGTCGTCGTTGCTCATTTTCTCTTTCCTCATGCTGTCTCTCCTTCTCTCGTTCCTCATGCTGTCTCTCCTTCTCTCGTTCCTCATGCTGTCTCTCCTTCTCTCTTTCGTTCGCCCTGCGAATTTCCATTTCTTCCTCAATCTTCTTCTGCTGTAATAGACGGTCTTCCGCTTCTTTCCTCCTAGCTTCTTCTTTTTCCTCTTTGGCTTCAGCTGCTTTCCTCTCCGCATCATATCTCTCAAGTTCGTCTCTGACAAATGCTTTCGCTTCCTCTCCTTTCAGTCCCTCCTCTCTCGCTTCGTCCCTGAGGAGTTGTCTAAGCTTTGCCCTCTCTGCCATATTATTCAGTAACTGAGACTAGTGGAGCAAGAAAATAGGAAAAAGAATATACTGGTTCCTACCACTTACGAGAAAATACCAAATAAAAGATGATATACTTAACCCTGGGATACCTCCTCCAAAAAATAAAATCTAACTATCGCTGCTATTAATCGGCAATAAAGCACCTAATGCAAAACACGACTATGCCAACTAAATGGTAGTTTAGATTACTTCTGAAAAATAAGTTGCTACAGTGGAAACAAAATAATTATTGTAAAAATTAAAGAGAAAAATAATCCCTTAATTTTAAAATCCACTTTCAAGTTTACCCCTGAAGACAGTTAGGGTGAGGGAGGCAATTAATCTGGACAAATAGTCCGAAACGCACTCCTTAGCTTTGCTCAAACACCAACCTGCTTCAGAACCCTTGTGAATGTTATACACTCACAAAACTTTACCAGCGTTTAGTATTACAAAATCATTAATTAACATGTATTCCGACACAATCAACCTGTAAACCAAATGTATAATGCTCCTTAATGCTGTGGAAAAAAACTTAATCGGTTTGTGTGGTCAGCACGCCCATAAACAGATCGTTAGTCTAGGGGATAAATTATTTTTAAAAGATACAAAACTCACAAGACATCACACTCTTACTCTATTACAGAATAAAGAATGTTAAGTTCAAAAACCCGATAGACGAGACCACATTTGTCGTACTCGTCTTCCTATTCTAAGTTCAAAAATCCGTCGGGCGAGACCCCATTTGTCGTAGATTTTAGATAGGAGAATTAAGACTTGGGTTGGTCCCTTCTGAATAGGTTGGAATGAGTGAGAGTCACCGTGTGAGTTAGTAAAATGAAATAGAATTCCCACAAGTGAGATGATAGACTGTGATATAGAGGCTGTCTCTGAGAGCGGAAAATCTTCTCTCTCTCTCTCACCTATCTTCTACGACAGCTTTTAAAGTGTCAGACAGTCTAAACCACAGATATATATATACTACATATATCTCTATCTACTCACGGGCACGCACATACACGTGACGACAGTTAAACACACAGACGTGGGAATCTATAACAAAAAAATATATATATTTTAGAACGAGCTGACCAACACGATTTCTAAGTCCAAGATAGATTTTAATTATCATTTAAAATCTTTCTCACAACACCAAAGAAATACATCAAGGAAAAGCATATACAAATAGTCATAAAATTCAAGAAAATGCTACACGGATAATAGCCCGTTAGAATCTTACTCTAGGTTTAGCCCACAGCCCCGTTAAGAAAACAGATGATGGCCCAAAGAGTTATAGATACATAGGGTTGAGTCTAAGAGGTTTCTTTCTTTCTCGTAAATGTATGAACAGAGTTGGATAATCAGATTTAGCCTAAGAAAAAGAAACTCTAGCATTAGTAACAAATTCTGCAGATTAAAAAGTTAAGACAGCAAATGGGTGACAATAATACAACGGTAAAATAACACTCAGACCTGCGTACACTCTTATTCATTCAGCCATGGCCATGTGCTCACAGTTATACTTACAGCTTTGCTCGCTGCCTCTGGGAACATAATAAATTCTAGGACCTTCACACAGACCCGTAAATGCAGTTCTCGACCAAGAAATCCCCAGTTCCAACAAGACGTACTGAATTTCTCTGTCTCAGGAAACGATTCCTTGGGTGTTCTTATTTTTTCGGATGTCTGTTAAGTCACATAAAATTTGTCCAGGCACGAAAGTTAGCAGAGCACAATGTCATTAGCTTTGGTTTCTAGAATTTAAGGAATGTCAGATCGGTGTCTACTTTCAGGAAGGTACTATATTTGGTCACCACAATACTAGTCAAAAACTCTGTCGGATTGTTAATGTTATTCTTGTAACTATTCTCGCCGCCAGGCAGCATGTACATTTAAATTTGTGGAGCAATATGAACTGGCTCAAAAACCCAATATATATTTCTAGTCTTTAGAAACCGTTAGTGGGAGTCGTATTACTGTCTCTCTCTCTGATGGCATATGCACTGTCAGACCAGTGTTACTTGAAAATAAAACCCACGTGGTTAAAGATAGGAAGTGTCTATGCTTCTCACAAATATGTCTCTCATGCTACTAAACGCTGGCCAGTTGGGATCATCCTAATAATCACTGAATGAAGAAAAACAACATATAATATAATATACAGAATATGTACTCGTTATAACTTTACATTTAAACGGCAAGCCTACAACTTGACTTATTATTTAAAACTTCCCGTGAAGTAAGTTATATAAAAAATCGATCATCAGGAATTAGGAATATCTGCGTATTCCGTCAATATTCACTGATGTCGCATCTAGCATTTATCAGTTAGTTTAGAAAAAGATACTCGACTGAGTAGTTAGCAGTTAACTAAATTCATTATAGTTACATGTTTGTTAAGCTAGAAATATAATTTATTCTGCTTTCCACTGTATGCGACACTAGAAAATATTATATACTTATAAATTAGTCGCACTGCACCAAATCTAGCTAGTGAAATAACACTTTAACCACTTCACAAAATCATCATCATGTGACGTATTCTTTCCAGAACGTTGTCCCCATTACAGCTGCTCTGAACGCATCACGATTCTGGGCAAGTCGGCCTCCATCAGCCAAAGACAAGTTCAGACTCTCTTCACAAAATACTAGATAATAATATATGATATCTCACCACAGCACTACGGTAACACCACGGCTAGGATAATTCACTAGATAGGTAGTTAGAAGCTCGTCAGAAATCTGACGAGAACTATGAAATTCGCTATACAAGCTTCATTCGCTAGCACGCGTGTTTCCGTCTACTGAAGATGTTCAAGACTGAAATGAAATCAGATTTTAGCTCCTGGGTGGATATTTGAAAACAGGGGCAAACAATCCCACATTTTCTCAAACTCCGAAATCATCTCCCCTTTTACGTGTAAAACACCTACGTCAGCTTAACGCGTTTTGTAACTGCCACCAGTGACCGAGAAATGCGCGTGACAGTTGCAAATCTCAGACAACCGTCTACCAGGCATGGGCGATTTTCACGCTTTCGCCGGAGCTATTTGACGAAACGCTCGCGGTTTACTGAAAAATGCAGACACTCGGTCTGCTTGCCATGTCCCGTGGAGTGAATTTTCACACTACCGGCCCAGAACTCAGCCGTAGAAAACACTGTCCCCGGGGAAACTGCAGACAGCTGTCGGCTCTCCGGTCTGACGGAATGCATTATAACACTTCTCGTCTACCTGCGCGACTGACATCTGATGCAATAGAATCACTATTGCGATTCTCCATTTTGAGAAAAGAAACAGGTAACGTTAAGGAATAGTATGAAAATATATTTCGCAAACGAATGGATGCAAAAATATACAGGAAAAGGAAATAAAAAGAGATAACAAAATTAAAGAATTCGGGTGAAAGAATAGGAAGACGCTATAGGCAATTTAATGATCAAAACCTACGTGACAGTACAGACGTGGGAAAACTATAACAAATGATTATATAGATATTCTAGAACGAGCTGACCAACACGCTGATTAAGTTTAAATTGCAGTTTAATTATCAATATAAACTTCCTCCACCACAATATCCAAAATTTACATCAAAAGCATATATATAAATAGTCATAAGAAAAAATCAATGAATTTCTTCAAGAAATGATAGACCACAGTTATGATCTTCCCTCGATGTTTAGCCCACAGTCCCGTTAGGAGAACGATGATAGCCCAAAGAGTCACAGATACATATGATTTGGGTCTAATATTTTCCCCTTTTGAAGGTATGAACTGACTTTGATAGCAGTATCTATTCTAAGGAAAAATATAGTTTAGCAACAAAATCTTGAATAAGGAAAGTTACAAAGTGAGTGAATCAAACGAAGAACATCCTTCAGTTCACTTTCACTCGGTTCTTTCATCAGGGCCCTGACTCACACAACCTTACCTACAATCGTGCGGTTGTTCGCCGTCTGGCGCAAGCCTTAGTGTACACTTCGTTTAATCTGTCTATCTGTGGATGAAGTGGATACCTAGCTCTGCAGATATTGGTTTCATTCACCGTGTCCGGGAAGCGTCCTCTTCAGGCGATCGTTCTTTCTTTACAGATTTAAGTTAATGTCACTTATGCACAAGGTAAGAGTTAGGGTTTCAGCGGGCACACAGTGTCAGAACACGAGGTTTCCCTTAATTAGGAAGATGACCGGTGAACAACTTCTCTCAACAGATAATCTTGGTTCACCACACACTTGGTCAAATAATTTCGGAAAAGTTAATGTTTTTTCTGTAATTATTTCTCGCCACAAGGCAGCATGTACATTAGAGTTTGTGAAGAAATATGATCTGGCTCAAAGGCCCAGTATAGCATTTATTCTTTAAAAAAAAACCATTAGTGGGATTTGGTATTCTGTCTATCTCTTGAAGGCACACACCCTGTCAGACAGGTGTTACTGGAAAAACCCACGTGGTTAAAGATATAAAATGTTTATGTTTCTCACAGGTTTGTCTCTGTACTAAACGCCGGAAAAGTTTGGGTTACCCCAGTATTCACTGAATAAAGAAAAAAAACATATGAAATATTTTACATATTATGTACTCAATATAACTTACATTTTGAACTGCAAGCGTAGAGCTTGACTTGACGTTTAAACTTTCCCGTGAAATAAGTTATATATAAAAATCAATCATCATGAATTAGGAATACATACGTATTCTGTCAGCACTCATAAGGCATCTAGCATTTATAAGTTAGTTTAGAAAAATTATTCTCGTCTGATTATTTAGCAGTTAAATTAAATTCATTATAGCTACATGATTTTAAGCTAGAAATTATAATTTATTCTGTTTTTCCACTGTAACTCGTCGATTAGAGAATATAACAGACTTATAAATTAATCACTCTGCACAAAAGAAACTAGTGGGATAAAATAGGCGGTTAAACACTTAATCACTCACAAAATATTAGATACTTAATGTAATATTTACCTCAACACAGAACTACGGTATCACAACGAAACTAAGAGATTTCACTTATAAGTTTAAGTATCTAGAACGAAGTGACCACGTCTACTGTACTTGGAGAATGAGTGAAATAAAGTTTCAAACTCTGGTTAATATCTTAAACCAGACAAAAGATCCCACTATTTCCAAAACCACGCAATAGCGCAGATCTCACCCCTTCTCTCTCTCTCTCTAACACCTCCCATTAGCTAGACGCATGCCATAACTGACACTTCTCGTCTTCACACCTCACGCTGACCAGGGCCAACAGTGAGTGCCGTGTCAGATGGAATTGTCAGACAAATGTCTCATACTGCGCCGTGGAGTTGTCGGTTATCGCGCCTCACCTGAGCGCTAAGCCGAAGAAAACGCGCGTGTCAGCTGAATGTGCAGACACAAGTCTGCTCGTATGTCTGAGATAGATGCATATTCACAATTTCTCGTCTACCTAAGTGGCTGACGTCTTACATAATAGAAATGCGTATCCCAGTATGAGAAAGAAAGCGGAAAAGTGAGAATGTGAAAGAAAATAATTTTCGCAAAAGAACGAATGCGAAAATTTCAGGAAAAGGATAAAGAGTGATAATACAATAAAGGACACGGGTGGAAGAAAGAAAGAATATTTAGAAAATTTATTGATCATAAATCTCTGTGACACCATGGTTCTTTATTCCTGTTATGTACGTCTCTTGTTCCATTCTTCGGGAGTTTTCCGGTATTCCTCTACCTTTCTTACCCTGGGGATTCCAGAACCATTACTGCCTCGCATTGCTATCAACAAATACTGAGGGCTTATGGAATTCCAAGCTGCATAGTGTCAATCATAAAAAGCCTTTATGCCAACTTTACGTGTAGCATTGGGCAGAGCAACCTAACCTTTGAAGTGAAAACAGAAGTACGACAGGGATGCCCCTTATCAACCACTCTATTTTTAACAGTCATAGACTGGGTGATGCGCTAGACAACAGAGGGCAATCCAAGAGGAATAAGATGGACTACATTTTCTACATTGGAAGATCTGGAATATGCAGATGACATTGCACTGCTAGCACATTCACATCAACACATCCAGGAAAAAAACGGATAGACTTAATAAGTATAGCCAGCAGGTGGGCTTGAACATCAACCTAAAGAAGACAGAGGTCATGACGCTCAATGTGAGCAACCCTGAGCCCATATCAGTAAGGAATAAGCAACTGGAACAGACAGATGCCTTCACTTACCTAGGATGCATAGTAACACCAGACGGCGGAGCAAGCAAAGACATTAACAACAGAATGAACAAAGCAAGAACAGCCTTTTTTAGTCTAAACAACATCTGGAAGTCCTCTCAGTACAGCACAAGCACAAAATTAGGATTATATCAGAGCTGTGTGCTTTCTGTGCTTCTCTATGGCGCGGAGAGCTGGAGAGTTACAGAGAAGGAAATGTCGAAATTGTCCTCTTTTCACACAACATGCCTAAGAAAAATTCTCCGAATCCTTTGGCCGAATACCATCACCAACCAAGATCTGCTTACTCGGAGCAAGCAAGAGGACATGCACACCATCATAGCTGGCAGACGCTGGAGCTGGGTTGGCCATGTCCTCAGAAGAGACCCCGATGCCATCACAAGAACAGCTATGCTATGGACCCCTGAAGGAAAACGAAAGTGAGGCCGACCAAAAACAACTTGGCGGAGGACTGTGGAGGCTGAGATGCAAAGAATGAACCAGAGTTGGGGCACTGTACGAAGGATGGCCGCCGACCGAGCAAAGTGGAATCAATTTGTTGTTGCCCTACAAGACACCATTAGGCGTAATGGCCACTGACTGCTTTGACGGTCGGCGGCTAAGGATCAAAGAAGAAAGAAGATTGCTATCAACAGATTTCCTTAATGTGTGTCCTATACATCGCCACGGTCTACTTCTGATCTCTTGTTCCAGTGGTTCTTGTCATCAGTTCGTCATTGGTGACCTGGTTACACCATTTCAATCCTTCTGCTCTACGCAAACGCTTTTTTATAAAAGCCTGCAATTTTGTGGTCGTAATGTTTATTATTCGTCGTGCTTCGGAGTTGACACATGCTAGATGATGCATGCTGTCACATTAATTAATCCTCAATGATGCTTACTATCTTCTTACACAATGATTGTCACATCCATTCCTGAGTAACCAGTCACCACCGAAATTTAGTCCCAAACTGAACACTGTATTACGAAAATGTCATGATACACAAACATTATATAAAATACAAATATCCAAGGTAATAATTCGTGATTCTTCCTTCAGAATGGAACAACAAGATTCAGCCATAATATCTCGCCAACTTCTCAGCTCTACACGCAACAATTCAGTTCACCTTTTTAATTCAAAACTCAACTACTTCGGATCTTGAACTGTTCTCCTGTGTTTTGACCCACAATCCGCGCAAGGCAATATCACGTAAGAACCAGACTGACCGGCTTTCATTCGCACTTAACATACACACAGGCCTACACAATTTATCGTTCGCGCAAACAACCTCTCTTACTTTATCATTTGCCACCACACACACATTAACCATTATCATCATCATCCGCGTAATAATCATCATCATCATCATTACAACATATGCTTGATAACTGTGTTGCACTGACGTCATAATCATCAATACAATATACGCATGATAACTGTATTACACTGATATCATCATCATCATTACAACATATGCTCGATATCTGTATTACACTGACAGCATCATCATCATTACAACATATGCTCGATATCTGTATTACACTGACATCATCATCATCATGTGACATTTACCCCCTTCTCCAGAAGAAAACACAGTTTTCTCATAGAGTAAGGGCATATGTCTGCAACAATAACAGAGTGTATTACATATAGTTACAGGTAAATTAGTATAACAATAATATCATGCAAAGTTGTCTCATGAAAAATCTATCTGTGAGCATATTATAAGTTATAGACAGGACAAAGCATCCGCGAACTCATTGGATTTTCCTTCAAGAGGTATTACAGACAAGTCATATTGTTGCAGTAGTAGGTACCATCTTGTTAACCGGCTATTTGGTGATTTTGCCGTCCTCAGATATGCTAAAGGTTTATGATCTGTGTTGAGAAAAACATGAGCTCCCATCAGGTACCTGGAAAGCTTAGCAACACACTACTCAATGGCCAGGCATTCTCTTTCGATGGTACCATGCATTAGGGAAACCACAACATTGAACCAAAAAAAAAAGTAATGCCTTCATTAGCTCTGAAGGGCTAGTGCATGTATCTATATCATAACCACAGAAAAATAACACAAAACTTCACTCTCAGGCAAAACGTCTCACTCCAAACTACTAACACCCGTACGTTTTCTCACTTCCAAGAAAATCTAAAGGGGTTAGGCCCCCAGTTTGGCGACGAAACGGCCACTCCTTATTGTAATAATCCTGGTAAGTAAGTTACTTTCTCTACTAGAAGAAAAACCACTACACTGTTCCACCAAGTTGAAATTATCAGGCTATGGAGATAAGCTCTCTTTGTAACAGTGTTGTAATAAATCCTATGCATTCACAATTTCCAGTGGCAGGAGGCCACACAAGCAGGTGGAGGAGATTAAAACGAGTGCAGAAATACTTGCACCCACTGATCCAAATCTATCATATTGACGAGAACTTTTGCTGGCGAGCGAGTATCCAGTAGGCGCGCTGGGGCACATCTTATACTTGATAATGAAGACGTGAACTATAAAAACAGGTAACGAGTACTGGCAACTGACTACTCCTCTCGGTCGTTATGTCAGTATACTCAGCGGTAACCGACTATCAATGGATAAGACAGTGTTGCCGAAACTGACTGGATGGCAAAGGCAACAGCCCGTAGATGTTGAGATGATGGTTAACTGGAACTGGTTGCAATATGTGCTGTAGGTAAATAATCCAGGACGCAAGGCTACTGCTTACGTGTAGGTAACAGAAATCGATGTATAGTGGTATATTCCAAATCAACCGGCTGTTAATTTGTTGCCGAAAATGACTGGATGGCAAAGGCAACAGCCAGTATGGGCTGGAGCAATAGACACTTTCAACGATTGGTTGTGGTTACGTACTCCACTCCCCAGCCTTATAACTGAAACATGGCAGTATGACGTAGACTGCCTGGTAATAATTATTATGTGGACAATAGTAATCCCCTGACAGCAGCAAATCACATCAGGAAGCATAGACAAATGTACTGACCAAGGCTCTCAAAATATACAGCAATGCGATATCCCATTACTACCTGTAGCCTACTCTTCCTCAGTTAGTCTCTCACCCATGCAAAATATAAACAAACTTCCACTTCCACTCGCCGTTTCTCTATCACTCACAAAATCAAAACAAACCCCGTCCCTCACCCTCACCGTCTTATATATATATAATACGGGAGTAACACGGGATCTCTATTCTATTAGATTAAGCTAACACCCCATTGAATTAAATAAGTAAATGATCTTACCGAATACAGAATAATTCTTGCACTAACAACTGTTATTAGCTCTGGCGCAGAATATGACTTTGTCCAGTGGCAAAATTTTCTCGAGATAGTGGTACTGATAGATAGAGACATCTTGCTTAAACAGCCAGATAGAGTCTCCAGGTTGCTTTTGCACGTGCACTAGATGAAATAAATTCAGACGTAAGACCTAGGGGAGAGATTCCCCGGGCGGCTCAAGATACAGGAAAAGGACGTAATCTGCAGCTGCACTGGCGGTCTACGAGCTACTGGTGTTCGCGAGACGAGACGAAGGAGGCACAAATTAAAGAGTAGAAGTTTTCCCCCGTGTCCACGATTCTCTGTTAATCACATAATACCTGGAACTAGCCGTCACCTCTAGAAAGGCAGAATAAAAGGACCTTTAGCTAGATGCCGAGGTCCTCGTGTAAAGTGGTGGAAATAGCATGTCCAACTTAAGATTGACATGACCAATGCCAGAAATAGCGCTATTAGGAGCTATACGACAGAAAAGTGGGCGTAGACAACAATTGGAGAACAAGACAGGGCAGACCACTCGGCTAAAAGTAACAGAAATTTCTCCGAATCACGACAATAACGCCTGTGTCACCACCACACTTCAATATGGCTGCGAAACATGGACAACCTATGCTAAGCAAAACAGAAGGCTCAATACATTCCATCTACGGTGTCTACGCCACATCCTCGGTATTTCGTGGAAAGACAAAGTGACAAATGTCGAGGTGTTGTCACGTGCTGGCCTTCAAAGCGTGTATACACTGCTTAGACAGCGCAGACTATGATGGCTTGGTCATGTCCGCTGCATGCAAGATGGTCGCATCCCTAAAGATGTCTTCTGCTGACAATTGGCAGATAGCTAAATAACAGTTGGGGGACCGCAGCCGAGATTCAAAAATGTGTGCAAGAGAGATATGAGGGCACTGGACAGAAATCCAGCAACCTGAGAGGATGAAGCTGCCAATCGCACCACGTGGCGATGCTATCTTATCTACGGCGCCACCTCAGATTGGGCGAAAAGAAGCTCCAACAGCAAGCACTCTATTTTTAACAGTCATAGACTGGGGGATGCGCCAGACAACAGAGGGCAGTCCAAGAGGAATAAGATGGACTACATTTTCTACATTGGAAGATCTGGAATATGCAGATGACATTGCACTACTTGCACATTCACATCAACACATCCAGGAAAAAACGGATAGACTTCATAAGTATAGCCAGCAGGTGGGCTTGAACATCAATCTAAAGAAGACAGAGGTCATGACGCTCAATGTGAGCAACCCTGAGCCCATATCAGTAAGAAATCAGCAACTGGAACAGACAGACACCTTCACATACTTAGGATGCATAGTAACACCAGACGGCGGAGCAAGCTAAGACATCAACAACAGAATGAACAAAGCAAGAACAGCCTTTTTTAGTCTAAACAACATCTGGAAGTCCTCTCAGTAGAGCACAAGCACAAAATTAAGATTATATCAGAGCTGCGTGCTTTCTGTGCTTCTCTATGGTGCGGAATGCTGGAGAGTTACAGAGAAGGAAATGTCGAAATTGTCCTCTTTTCACACACATGCCTAAGAAAAATTCTCCGAATCTTTTGGCCGAATACCATCACCAACCAAGATCTGCTTACTCGGAGCAAGCAAGAGGACATGCACACCATCATAGCTGGCAGACGCTGGAGCTGGGTTGGCCATGTCCTCAGAAGAGACCCCGATACCATCACAAGAAAGCTATGCTATGGACCCCTGAAGGAAAACGAAAGTGAGGCCGACCAAAAACAACTTGGCGGAGGACTGTGGAGGCTGAGATGCAAAGAATTAACCAGAGATGGGGCACTGTACACTGGATGGCCGCCGACCGAGCAAAGTGGAATCAATTTGTTGTTGCCCTACAAGACACCACCAGGCGTGATGGCCACTGATTGCTTTGACGGTCGTCGGCTAATGATCAAAGAAGAAAAGATCAAAATAAGAACAGCAAGCAGAAGAGAGAAGTAAACGTCGAAATGAACACTAGGAAAATAAGCAACTGAGGGCTGTAACCTCAGAGGCGCATTCCAATAGTCAGTTATGACTGAAGGGGCTATTATTATTATTATTATCATTATTATCATAAAGTTGTTTAAACATGTAAGAGGACAACATTTAACAACTAGACGTACGAGATTATGATATTCATTTATGCTAATGGACTTAGTGTCCTGTCCTGTAACAAATTCCAACCAACTTGCAGATGCATGGGCAGACGGATGGGTGGACTGACGGACGGACAGATAGACGGACAGATAGACGTATGGACGTGTAGGCAGGCAGGTATGCAGGTAGGTAGGCAGGCAGACAGACAGAAAGACAGACAGAAATTTAAAACATATAGACGGATATAATCAAAACATAACGACAAAAGAAAACTCTGCTCTTCCCAGAATTAAGTTCATTCGCGAAACAAGAACGAGAATTGAGATTTCGGCCTCGACGAGCAATTCGGGCACTTCCAAAGTTAAAAGCTAGTCTTTAATCGAGGAACACGTCACGAGCAGTAACCGAAAGAGAATGGCAAGGAGGAAATCGACTTTGACAGTCAATTTCAGTCTGTTCAGATAAATTGACTTTGGAGTAACACTAAACACCTTGCCTACCACAGTAGTTCACAGGAACTACCTAATGATCTCCGTCAGTAACGGCAAACAGGAGTTGTGCCCTGAACTGCGAATGGCGTCATTGTCCCTACGCAGAGATCACGATTACAACGTCAAACATGGAGCTAGGTTATTCCACAGCTGAATTATGAATACCAACAACTTACAGACTTTCATAAGTGGGTGCATGCGTAGAATAGAAGGATGGAAATGCTATGACAGGCATGTTTAGGGATAATTGTTGCTGATAATCTTATACTCCAATACTCGGTGGGAATCACATGCAGTAGTAACAAACAATCATCCACATATAACGTTACGCTATTGCTTGTTATTTTTTAACCTACCCCATTCCCCCCCACAGTCTCATTTAGTCACAAAAACCCAGCTCCCTTTAATGTGACGTCACAAATCTCTTAACTCAATTCTCCAATGTTTTTTCCCATTTGTCAAATATTTCTTGACACGTTTTTTCCAGTTGTCAAATTTGTCTTCAAAATAAAACTTGTGTCCAACTTTTTACCTGTTCATTCAAGTGTGACTAAGTATTTGTTCCAGTTATCAAACGATTATCTACTTTTTTGTCCAGCAATTGTCAAACTTTAATGAAAGCTTTTCTTCATATCAGAAAAGATGACCCCAAAATATTCTCCAAGTCCTACTCAAATGTTCCAAACTGTAGGTAAATATTTATTAATTTGTTTATATTTTTTTTTTATTTTTGCAGGGGCCAAAAATTTCTTTGATTCTTTCTTGCATGTGTCAAATGTTTCTTACAGTTGTCAAATATTTCTAACAGTTGTCAGATATGTCTTACAGTTGTCAAATATTTCTTACAGTTGTCAAATATTTCTTCAATTGTTTTTCCAGTTGTCAAATTTTTCTTCAAATGTGTTTTTTTCCAGGTGTCAAATATTTCTTCAAACGTTTCTTACAGGTGTCAAATTTTTCTTCAAATGTTTTTTTCAAATTGTCAAATATTTCTTCAAATATTTCTTACAGGTGTCAAATATTTCTTCAAATGGTTTTCCAGTTGTCAAATATTTCTTCAAATATTTCTTCAGTTGATTCTTGTAATTGTAAAGATTTCATTAAATAATTCTTACCTTTGTCAAATATTTCTTCACATGGTTCTTGCGGTTGTCAAATATTTTTTTTTTTTTTAAATATTTATCCAACTCATTCTTGCAGTTGCCAAATATTTCTTCAAATATTTCTTGCACTTATAAAAAAGTTCTTTAAAATATTTCTTCTTATTACCAAATATTTCTTCGAATGTTTCTTGCAGTTGCCAAATAATTCTTCAAATATTTCTTCAAATAGTTCTTGCAGTTGTCACATATTCCATCAAATGACTGAGCCGGTTGCCAATATTTCTTGCAGTTGGCAAAGAATTCTTTAAATATTTCTTGTAGTTTTCCAAACTGGTCATTAAATATTTTTTCCTGTAAAAATCCAATTAGCTGTAATTCTCATCAATACCTACAAACAAAACACCAGACAAACACACTTTTTTGGAGGTTCTCACTACACAACAAACGCGGGGCGGGAAAAATGTACTACTGGGCTCAATAAACATCACAGTAAACTAGCCTTTAAGCTGTACTCACCCAACAACGGAAATTCCCTGTCATATTTTTACATAAAAAGACAGGTTTACGCCGACAATGTCAACACATCTCCCCTCACTATCTAGTCTTTCTGCTTAGTCTACCTTGTGCCTGTGATCTTGACTGCTGAGATAACTCTTATATATTAATAAAACGTAAAAATCATTGGCATTTGTATAAATGTTGTCTACCTGATGTAAAATATTTATTGTATGTATGTTGTATGTGTGTGCGTGCGTGCGTGCGTGCGTGCGTGCGTGCGTGCGTGCGTGTGTGTTTGTGTGTGTTTGTTTGTTTTGTATAAAGAAACAACACACTGCTGAGTCATACACTTAAAATCTTAAAATACCTACACACAAAACACCAGACAAACCAAAAGCAATACCACCCACACCCGCCAGCTACACCCCAACACAATCATGAGTCGTCACCCCCACCAGCCAAAGTCAATACCCTCTCCCTTTAAAAAAAAACCCTTAGTAACCTACGCCGCCATTATCGATTTTTACATTTTCCGCCATTATCAATTTTTATATTTTTTATATATATTTGTTCTGGGCAGCAGTTGTAACAAAACACTGTGATATTAAATATATTTATTAAAAAAACCTTGGCCTTTGTTATCTATGTTGTATAAATATTGTCTATATCTATTGTATAAATATTGCCTACCTGTTGTAAAATATATATATATATGTCTCTTGTATAAATAAACAACACAATACAACAACACAAAAACCCACACCCGCCAGCTTCACCACATGAGTCGGCACCCCCGCCAACCAAAGTCAATACCCTCTCCCTACCCCCACCGACCAGCTAACACCAGTAATTAACTACAACCTACTTATCTCTCCTTAGTTACCTACTAACCCGCCATTATCGAACTAATATATTGCTATGTAAAAGTCACGCGCATCCACCTGAATCGATCGGTATATTTTGCTACATGAAAGTCACGCGCATCCACCTGAATCATAACCGTAGCGTGCATGACATACTACTCACACAGGTCCGGACGTATACTTATCCGTAAATATAAGTGGCAACGGCTATACTCTAAAAGACACATGTAAGTGGTAAATACCACGCTTATAAGGAACACAATCTCCTAGCCCAAAGGTACGGCGCAGACTGTTTTTTAGTTACTACGTTTCGCATCATCATATGCATATGACGTATCTTAATGTGTCTCTAGTTCGGGATGCTGAATGGTGCAATCACCCTTGCCAAAACTAAAATAGCCAAGATGATTACACACCATAAAGCAATCCTCAATATAAAGAGTAGGCCATACGGTTGCTGCCCTGGCAAAATAAAATAAAAAATTAGGGACCCTACCCATCCCAAAAATATTTATAGAATGTGTGATTCCTGTATACACACTGGGATCTTCGTCAGTTCTACGGAGTTCCAACACTGTGCTGAGATTCTCCTTGTGTGATCTAAGGGAGGAGATCTGATGGAGTTGTCCGTGTGCATTGTAAATGGTTCTTAAAACCAAACCAAACCTCTTTACATCAGTGTGTAAATAGTTCCACCACCCTTTATCACAAACTGCATAAATGACAACACTGGTTGAAATATTGATCGGTTTATTATAGATATAACCAAATTAATGTCGTTCTCAGTGTATCGTGCTCGGCAGGCA
>JAMPIV010005338.1:390000-400000 GCA_024509875.1 Oreohelix idahoensis
ACTCATGTATGACCGGAAGTCATCGACACCAACGACTGTGTACCTTTTCTAAAGTTTAATTGGACGTACACACTCGACAGCACAGATAGTGACAAATCACAGGTTGCCATAATACATCATAGTACAGTGGACAAATGGTCTTGCAATGTTACATGGGCACTCATGTAGAATAATGGTATAATGGACTGTCAATAGCCAAGCACTCAGTATCGCCCATACATATATCATCTGACGTCACTGACTGAGCACGTCAGCTTGTAAACAATATTTCAGATGACTTCTAAACCTAATCTCGTTTAGCAACGATTCTTCAACATAATGTTCAGCACATATTTTTTTCCATATAATAATATTGAACCGCTAACAATGGGTTCTCATGTGTAGCAGTGATCTCTGGACTGATCAAGCGATAATACGGGCATCCCTTTTCTCTTCTTGAAAGTCCTACATGTTTTGGTTCCAAGATGGCTCCACTCGTGAACTGTCACTCACGTTTGAATACAGATAATGAATCTGTTCTAAAGTTAGTCATTCATACAACATTTCGTTGCTCTGTAGATTTGGTCATGAACAATAGACTGCATTCTACAGAATATAGTGCTGCTAGGAATCGAAGTCGTTTTTCATCGAGTCAAATATATTCTCTTAAACATTCAAATCGTAATTATCGACAATGGTGGCTTCGATCGAGAGTTCATAAGAGTATCTTTGATTACCTTGGTAGAGGGAATATGAAACTGCCATTCCTTGGCAAGATGAATAAACACTGGGGTAAAGCATACACGATAGGTCTAGACGACTATCACTTTCCCCAAAACCACTGAGATCACTTTTTCAAGGCATCAAGCCGACATCACACACAGTCCCTATCAGGACGAAGCCAAATCACACCACTCAAGCGACACATCCGCCGAATAGCCTTTGACCTCTCTAGAGACAACAGAACATATAGTTCGACTTAGATATGTAAAGATATACAGATATAAGACAGACTTGTCCTACTCAGACAAACAATACACATAAATTCAGGCCATAGATATTCTGAAGCAAGAACAATCTATTATTACCCAAACAACGAATAAATCGCAGTAAAATGTATTTATCCGCGGAGTTCAAGGGAAGTAACTCAATAATGACTTTCCCTTAAGCACTAAAAAATTACCTATGTATAATATTGTAAGATATCAAAGACTGCACGTAACAGTCTTACCACACCTCCCGGGAAAAAAAAAAAAATGGAACATTTTTTTTTTTTTGAAATACATCTAGGAGCAACGTACAATAGGCTCACAACGCATGAATAATGCGCAGATGAAAATATCAGGAATACCTATAACGCCTAATATGAGGCTAAGTCGACTTATGGAGCGACTGGTGAGAATGTGTCTCATAAACTGAGAGAAATTATTTCTCTACAAGTATATTTTTCCAGGAAGGTGTCATCAAAGTATAATACAATTCTGGCAATTACACAATGCCTAAAAAATTCATATCATCACTACGTATTAGATATCTTAAATTTATGATTTATGAAGTAAAAATCATCAAAGCACAGCGGTGAATAACATACATGAACCGCTATGTAGTGATACAATCATTATATTATTAAATTACAAATGTGTATCTATCATGATATAGAAAAGGAACTACTATAGAACTAGACATATCAAGAAGTCTAAGCCCTAATAGTTATGTGGAATCATGTGGGCATCTTGACAGAATGTCTGCCATCACATTATCTGATCCCCGAATAGCTCGCACAGAGAAATGAAAAGGTTGAAGAGCAATTGCATATCGAGTAGACCTCGAGCTCTTCAAATTCTTACTCTGTATAGCAGTAAGAGCTTTTTGGTCTGTTTCTACTATGAAATGTGCGCCTAGAAGGAATCTCTGTAGTTTGAGGATCGACCAAACCATAGCTAATAGCTCACGGTCTAAAACCGAATAATTCCTTTCTGCCGCATTAAGTTTTCTGGAAATATACATTACAGGATGCAGAGTTCCAGAGTACTCTTGCATTAGTGCCGCTCCAATCCCAGTGGATGAAGCGTCACTACGAAGAACGAATGTCTTATCTTTAGTGGGTAGCACTAAAATAGGTGGTGTTGAAAACAGTGTTTTAATCTTATCCAGAGAGCATTGGCATTCCTGAGACCAGTGGACCACATTAGGCGAACCTTTCTTTAGAAGTGTTGAGAGAGGTGCCATGATAGAGGATAGATTCTGAATGAATGAATCTGCCATAAAATTGAATAAGACCTAACAGACTTCTCACCTGTTTTTTAGTCTTAGGGATTGAGATGTTAAGTATCTTACTAGTATTATGGTCCTCTGTCTTTAGGAAACCATGACCAACTCGGTGGCCTAGGAAAGAAATTTCGCTAAAACCAATATAGGCTTTAGAGGGTTTCGCTGTCAGGTTGTGCTCACGCAAAGTAGACAGCAATTCATCTAACCCTGAATAGTGATCTTCCCAAGTATCGCTGAAAAGACAGATGTCGTCTAGATATGCAATGACATCTGACCGATAAGATAGGATTCGGCGCATCATGCGTACGAACGTAGCTGGTGCGTTCATAAGACCGAAAGGCATAAAATTCCATTGGAACAAACCTCTAGGTGTTGAAAAAGCCGTGAGAGGTTTGGCGCGTTCAGATAAAGGAACTTGCCAATATCCTTTAGACAAATCAAGTTTAGTGAAAAAATGAGATTTGGAGAGTCGAGTAAGTAGCTCTTCCAGTAAAGGCATAGGTTCGGCATCGAACTTCGTTACTTGATTCAATTTTCGATAGTCAACGCAAAGACGTATGTTATTGTCTTTTTTTTACGCACAATAACCATCGGCGAAGAATATGCAGAGGTGGATGGTTCGATTATTTTCAAATCTATCATCTCATCCAACTCTT
Source organism: Oreohelix idahoensis (assembly GCA_024509875.1). Classification (NCBI taxonomy): domain Eukaryota; kingdom Metazoa; phylum Mollusca; class Gastropoda; order Stylommatophora; family Oreohelicidae; genus Oreohelix; species Oreohelix idahoensis. The sequence goes on from JAMPIV010005338.1 coordinate 392,907, forward strand.
TCTCGACCTGTGCTTGAAAATGTATAGGTATAGGATAAGGTCTAACCCTAATAGGAGTATGGTCAGTTAGCACAATGTCATGTTGAATGACATTAGTTTGTCCAGGGATGTCAGTGAGTACATCCTGAAATGTTTGCAACATAGTTGAAACTTGTCGCTGTTCTCCTAGAGACAAATCAGGAGAGACAGTAACGTTCTTCCATGATTCACTGGAATGAAGTGGGATCATTGGAAGAGGAAGATTTACATCTGAAAAACTTGTTTCCTCATCCTGTATCACGGACAGTGATGAGTAATGAGTAATGACCATGTGGTACTGGAGAATTGTCCGTTGCTTGGAAAATGGGTTGCAAATAATCCGGACGTTCATGGAATTCAGTAAGCATATTGATGTGGAAGGTTTTATGCTTCCCATCAATATCGACAATATAGTCGACATCGGAAATTTTCGATATTATATCGTACGGACCTTTCCAAGAAATAAGTAATCTGCTTTCCCTACAAGGTAGTAATACAAATGCTTTGTCACCAGGACAAAGTTGTCGTAAGCATCTCTTCTTATTGGCAAATTGCCTTGCCTTCTGTTTCGCAAATTCAGAAGAAGAAGTTGCTAATTTGCATGCTTCGATAATTTTTTTGTCTCAACGCGATGACATATTCGTAGGATGACTTTGTGTCATCGTCAATATTGTCAGATGTTATGAGATCGTGAAGCAACGACATAGGGCCACGCGGACGCGCGCCAAAGACGAGTTCAAAGGGAGAAAATCCCGTATGTTCATTGGGTACCTCTCTGTAAGCGAAGAGGGCCGCAGGTAAAACTCTGTCCCAGTCTTGAGGATGATCCTCAGTTACCTTCCCCAGTAAGTTTTTAAGTGTTCTATTAAGGCGTTCGACCATACCATTAGACATTGGATGGTAGATACTACTTAAAGATCTATCTATCTGCAGAGTAGACATTACTTGAGACATGGTATCTGATATTAGTTGGGTGCCATGGTCTGACAATATCTCTCCGGGGAACCCCAGACGAGAAAATATAAGCCAAAGAGCATCTGCAATATCAGCAGTAGTAATGCTCTTCAGAGGAATAGCCTCTGGCCAACGTGTGCACATATCAACACACGTCAAGATAAACTGATGTCCTCTGGCAGACTTGATCTTAAATGGACCAATAATGTCTATGGCCATTTTTTGAAACGGCCGAATAGGAATGTCCGCCGCCTGAATGGGTGCAGCATGCCGTGGACCTTTGGATTTAACTTCCTGACATACTTTACAAGATCGACAATAAATCCGTGTGTCCTTGTTTACCAATGGCCAAAAGAAAGCCGCAAGGACTCTTGACTTAGTACGGGAAAAACCCATGTGTCCAGCACACTGAGAGTCGTGAGCGTGCTGCAAAATTTTAACTCTCAAATTCTTGGGAACCAGGATTTGAGAATGACTTGACGTAATGGAGTCTTGAACCATACGTACAAGTACGCCATTCTTCTTTGTAATCCACGATTTACGACTTGTGTCCTTATTCGGATCACCTTTAGTTGCAAGAATGAAGAATTTCTTCAGAGTGGGATCATCTTCTTGCTGTTTTATAAACGAGTCACGAGAAATTACCAAGGGATTATCTTGGTTATGCACTTCATTATGTGACTACAGCGTTAGCAATCTGCATGTTTTGCCTTTCCCACGTGGAAATTTGTTGCGGAGTGCATTCCTTGACTCCATGAATGCGACCGATGATGAGGTCAGCGATCGGATTCGGAAGAAGACATGCGTGTACATCTCCTGTAAAGAAAGGAGTAGCAATCCTAATGATAGCAGTAGAGTATTTCTCTAATGTGCCGCCAAATGTTACACATTTGACTACTTGTCCAGTGGCACGGGAAGGATCTACGAGTGACTGCCTAACACCAATTGTGTGGTGCATCCAGAATCAAATAGCACAGAGACTGGATTGTTATTCACTAAACCCTTATGTAAGACAAGAGAGAGACCTCTCTTCCATCATGCGCGACTGATGCTGGAAGAGCAGGAAGCGGATGGCCACAGCTTAAAGTAGACACACTGTGGTTGGCTCAAATAACGTTTTTGCATTGGGGGCACTGAGATGTCTCTCCCAAAATCAAAAGCGGCACATGCCATATTACTAGCATCATTATTATCTTTACTCTGTTTATAGGCTTCATGGGACTCTTGTTGTGCAGAGTTTGCCTGAAAATGTGGTTTATGTCTTTTGTTATGAGATCTACCTCGGTTATTATCACCTCTGTAGTTATTGTTACCTCTATTGTAACCCCTATTTTTGGGTTTGAGTCATAGTTCCCTTGGTTACCATTATCATATTCATTATAATGAGTATCTCTGTAATTATGATCTTGTTGACTCCAAGACGGATAACCCTGATAGTTTCTATAATTACTTCCTCTACGGAAATTCCTATAATTATGACACCCCTGTGTCGAGAGCTATCAGGTCGTCTCCAGTTCTTTGAAGAAGAACCCTGAAATGATTGGTTACCTTGGGTTTGATAACTATTATGGTTACCTTTTTTATCAAATCTGTTTTGAGGTCCCTGAAATCTGTGTGAATAATTGGGATTGTATGGTGTTGCTGAAGCAACTGGCATACTCTCCTTAATCTTAGTGTTGCCAAAAGTCACGTCGGGGTGTGCAGTGACATATTGGGAACAATATTCTTCCATTTCTTTTAGAGATTTGGGTTTACGCTCATGTATAAATTCAAGGAAAGGTTTGTTCACACATGACATAATCTTATCTCTGAGCAACAAATCCATAAGTCCTTCATACGTTTTTTTTTTTCCGTTTTGGAAAGCTCAATCCAACGATCAACTGTGAGACGTGCCTTTGCAGTGAATTCTGAGAATTCTACACCCGTCTCAGGTACCATCGTTTTAAATAAAAGGCGATAGCCTTCCTCACTTAGCTGATATTTTTTTTATCAAAGCCGCCCTAATGACATCATAATTATCCTTATCTGCTTCTCCTACAAGGCATAATCTAGTCAAAGATTCACCTTTCAAGTTTTCTGATAATTGATTAGCGTATTGTGATTTATCCACATTATGTGTACGACAAGAACGTTCAAATCTATCCAGCCAGAATGTAATATCGTCACTGGACTGATTGAACGGTGGAACCTAAACCTTGTAAGTAGAAGGTTTACCATTACCACTAGATGCCTGATTAACATTACTCATACTTGTCAATCTCAATTTCTCCAACTCAAATTCATGTTCTCTTATTGCTTTTTTCTCTTCAGCATCTAATCTTTTTTGTTCAGCCTCCCTGTCTAATCTTTTTTGTTCAGCCGCAGCTTCTCTTTCCAATTTTTTTTGTTCAGCTTCACTGTCTAATCTTTTTTGTTCAGCTTCACTGTCTAATCTTTTTTGTTCAGCCGCAGCTTCTCTTTCCAATTTTTTTTTTGTTCAGCTTCAAATCTCCTTTCCTCTACCTGCCTCTGCAATTTCTTCCGCTATAGCTTTTCTTTCTTCTGCAGCTAATCTTTTCTCTTCTGCAGCTAATGCTTTGTCATATTGAGCAACTGCCCATTGTTCTAATTTTTGACCAGTCTTATCAGGGCTTTCCCTTGTGTAATGAAATAATCTAATCTAGCCATGATGTCTAACAATATTCCTATACACCTGAATCAATAATAATACCACAAGTTCTCAATGACTTGATTAATCAGTATACTATCCCAATATCTGTGGGTCACAAGCCTTTAATAAGGTCTTGTATAATAGTAATAATAATCAGGTACTGGTTTATACCATAATCCAAGTGCAGTGCACAGGCAATTGTGTCTTATGAAATATACCCATATAAACATATGTCAACCAACAGAATACATAAAGTACAAATAGGACTGACAATACAAGAACGTTTGCAGAAATCAAAATAAATCAAATAGGGAAATCAATGAAAATAATCACTGAATCTGCAAAGAATAACAACACAAATGACGTCACAATATGAATATAAATTATGAATAGAACTGAAAGATAGAAAAGGTTAGACCAACAAATTACAAACAAATCAAAACAAAACTAAAGAACAAAGAAATATTACAAAAAATAACAATAATTACAGACTTCACAGCTAACACAAAAGCAACAGTTGTCGCAGCAAATTTTCAATCAAGAAAATTGCACCTATAGAAAACGCCCACAACGGACCCTCTATGACGTGGGATATTCTGTTGTGAGGACGCCGCCCAACCTTAAACACAACCCCGCTGACATAGAAACTAACATACTATACAAACAAATAACATGTAAAACATAAAATATATATAAATTATGTGTATGATAGTATGTGTTGCAAAATAGGCTCAGTCTTACAGTAATGGCAAAGTTATTTTTATGAAAATAAACAAACTGCCACTTTATTCAATTAAACATTCTGGCCTTAAATATTAAAGTTCATATATGGCAAACAAGAAGATCCATCGATGAAAATAGGACTTCTTAGTTCACAAATACTGTCTTCCTGTTAACACTGACAAGAATTGATCCAACTGTTCTGTGAAACTCTATAATGTCTAATGTAAAAAATGTCAACAACGCTGACCTACATACTGCATTCACTTGACAGGTCACGTGACGAAGCGTTGACAAAGAGCAAACCAATACTGCAAGTGTGTCGTATCAGCCACAGGAAACGGTCTGGTATCGGTAATCTGTTGACTTCTGAATTTCTGCGAGGTCAAACCCAGAAAGCTGGTCCACCAGTTGATAAAGTTGATATTTAGTTGGATATAATATATGTTGATAAAGTACACCAGAACACTCCTAGGCGGGAAGACAGGCGTCTATCATCATCAGTTGACAAGATCCCTATGGTGTTGCCTGCCCCACTGTAGTGTATGGAATGTCAACTTGACCTACGCAGTGTTGTGTAGACATGGATGGAGTGTATAATGTGCGAATGATGATAAGGGTTCGTGTTGTTGACAAATGTTCTCTTCTCACACTCATGTATGACCGGAAGTCATCGACACCAACGACTGTGTACCTTTTCTAAAGTTTAATTGGACGTACACACTCGACAGCACAGATAGTGACAAATCACAGGTTGCCATAATACATCATAGTACAGTGGACAAATGGTCTTGCAATGTTACATGGGCACTCATGTAGAATAATGGTATAATGGACTGTCAATAGCCAAGCACTCAGTATCGCCCATACATATATATCATCTGACGTCACTGACTGAGCACGTCAGCTTGTAAACAATATTTCAGATGACTTCTAAACCTAATCTCGTTTAGCAACGATTCTTCAACATAATGTTCAGCACATATTTTTCCATATAATAATATTGAACCGCTAACAATGGGTTCTCATGTGTAGCAGTGATCTCTGACTGATCAAGCGATAATACGGGCATCCCTTTTCTCTTCTTGAAAGTCCTACATGTTTTGGTTCCAAGATGGCTCCACTCGTGAACTGTCACTCACGTTTGAATACAGATAATGAATCTGTTCTAAAGTTAGTCATTCATACAACATTTCGTTGCTCTGTAGATTTGGTCATGAACAATAGACTGCATTCTACAGAATATAGTGCTGCTAGGAATCGAAGTCGTTTTTTCATCGAGTCAAATATATTCTCTTAAACATTCAAATCGTAATTATCGACAATGGTGGCTTCGATCGAGAGTTCATAAGAGTATCTTTGATTACCTTGGTAGAGGGAATATGAAACTGCCATTCCTTGGCAAGATGAATAAACACTGGGGTAAAGCATACACGATAGGTCTAGACGACTATCACTTTCCCCAAAACCACACTGAGATCACTTTTTCAAGGCATCAAGCCGACATAGCAAAACACACACAGTCCCTATCAGGACGAAGCCAAATCACACCACTCAAGCGACACATCCGCCGAATAGCCTTTGACCTCTCTAGAGACAACAGAACATATAGTTCGACTTAGATATGTAAAGATATACAGATATAAGACAGACTTGTCCTACTCAGACAAACAATACACATAAATTCAGGCCATAGATATTCTGAAGCAAGAACAATCTATTATTACCCAAACAACGAATAAATCGCAGTAAAATGTATTTATCCGCGGAGTTCAAGGGAAGTAACTCAATAATGACTTTCCCTTAAGCACTAAAAAATTACCTATGTATAATATTGTAAGATATCAAAGACTGCACGTAACACATACATACATACATACATACATACATACATACATACATACATACATACATACATACATACATACATACATACATACATACATACATACATACATACATACATACATACATACATACATACATACATACATACATACATACATACATACATACATACATACATACATACATACATACATACATACATACATACATACATACATACATACATACATACATACATACATACATACATACATACATACATACATACATACATACATACATACATACATACATACATACATACATACATACATACATACATACATACATACATACATACATACATACATACATACATACATACATACATACATACATACATACATACATACATACATACATACATACATACATACATACATACATACATACATACATACATACATACATACATACATACATACATACATACATACATACATACATACATACATACATACATACATTACATACATACATACATACATACATACATACATACATACATACATACATACATACATACATACATACATACATACATACATACATACATACATACATACATACATACATACATACATACATACATACATACACACATACATACATACATACATACATACATACATACATACATACATACATACATACATACATACATACATACATACATACATACATACATACATACATACATACATACATACATACATACATACATACATACATACATACATACATACATACATACATACATACATACATACATACATACATACATACATACATACATACATACATACATACATACATACATACATACATACATACATACATACATACATACATACATACATACATA
>JAMPIV010005338.1:402500-587500 GCA_024509875.1 Oreohelix idahoensis
ATGTCTTGTAACCACGAACTGTGACAAATAAAAAGAAACAAACGCCTTCTGCTGAGTACATTTGTTCTCCGCAAACTAACAGGCCAATTTTCATGCGCTCCACCCACCAATGTTAACCTCTCAGAAGAATTAAATTCCCGAGCACACAATGTAACTCCGGGAATATGATGAAAATTCACCAATATCCTTCTGGGTATTAACTAGGAAATTGCGTCTGGAGTGCATGAATAAGGATTTGCCTGAATTACAATTAAAAAGGTATATAAATCTCACAACATGATTCTATACACTTTAGGCACATATGATGTAATCATCACTCATTACTCATCTTTACACCCGTCTGAGTTCTGAGGTCATCTCTGCTGTCGGGTTTCTCGCACGACTTGTCAGAAAAAATCACCAGCTCTTGCAGTAGTGGTTCATGCATATACTATTTTCATATGTTGAGGTTGCCAGCCTCATATATATAACCACTTAGCAAGAAACCTGTAGAATTTACATTAGTAAATAAATTATTTACACTTACCCCAACATTTTGGGAATACACACTTCTCCTGGCACAGATTTAGTATGGACCCACAGCCCTTTAGTTAGATGCTGTTCGAATCACTTTAGGTCTGGAAATATGAGTTAATTCCTCTGACGGCTGGTGTTTTCCAAATTCCTGGCCTGGGAAAACTTTGTATAATTCCTCTTATGACTTGGTCTGGGAAATATGAGTTAATTCCTCTGACGGCTGGTGTTTTATGAATCCTGCCTGGGAAAACTGTTGGTATAATTCCTCTTATGACTGCGTCTGGGAAATATGAGGTAATTCCTCTGACAGCTGGTGTTCTATGAATCCTGCCTGGGAAAACGTTTGTTAAAATTCCCCCCTTACTTCTTGTGATAAAATTCCCAAGTTTCCAGTCTTGTATTAAAATTGCGGGTTTACTTGTAAATTCCAAAGTTGCCCAATACTCGATCTGGTACTTATATTTGTGGAATGATAAGTCCTATCCTCTTTCCTCTGGCTTGTAGGAGGTGCTTAGTTGACGCTGCGATTGCAGTCTGTGCTGTTCTGTGTCTGATTTCTACAGTATAGCTCACACTCCTTAGTTTCAAATCCCAGCTGTGTTTCCGCCGAATGTTCAAATCAATTCATTATAGATTCTGGAGAACCAATCAAATCTATCTAGCACTGTTTGGGTGGGGAAGTTTATCATTACTCATTCCACTCGTATTTGAAAATATTAAATTTAATATACACGCGTGGCCTCTTACAACAGTGATGTCAAATCATTACATAAGACTTTCGGCGCACCTCTGTCTATCACAATATTGTGACCCTGTGTTTCTGGCGTAATGATTTCCCCCCAGATGTCTAGATCAACAGATTATCTAATTATCCCGTTTATCTGCATGCCTCCGCCAGACAGATGTCTGGTCAGACAGTGTTGTCTTCTTTCATCGTACGCACAAGACAAGCTTGTTTCAACATGATCAACAGCTTTCCAAAGGGGTCAGATGTTTGACTGACACGTTTCCACAGGTGGTCAGATGGATTATGCGATAAGCGGGTGACTGGTCTGACGACTGGGTATTGTTACGATAATACCACAGTTCAGCTGGCGGAACGCAAACACGTCTGAGGAGTGGCAAACAATAAAATACGCATTACTCCCGTAGCAAATACTGCCATAGAGGAGTGGCGGGTTAGAGAATTCACCATGCTATGTCCAGCATAGAGCAAAATAGTGAAAATAACGAATGAAAAATGATTTATGCCAAATAAAAGCGATGAGTGAAAAAATGAAGCAAAAGAAAGGATACTGCCGGAGGGCTGAAGGAGTGAGAGATCATACAAAAGAGCATGTTCAGACGTTTTGTCACAGTTATCGATGAGAGAATAACATATAGATCTCTACCTGAAAAGCTGATTTTGCGACGTTATCAATGAGATATCGATTGTTTCTGGTTCTTTATCTGGTTCTTGGATTGAAACCCAATAACGTCTCGCTCCAAGCTACCCAGTTGCAAATGGGTATTTGACTGTTTTTTTAATTTACGGTGTCGTGATTCGGAGAAATTTCTGTCCCTTTTAGCAAAGTGGCCTGCTCTGTCTTGTTTTCTAATTTGTCTCTACGCCTACTTTTCTGCCTTATAGCTCCTAATGGTGCTATGTCTGGCATTGATCATTTCAATCTTACGTTGGACAGGCTAATTCCACCCCTTTTCACGTGGACACCGGCATCTATTTAAAGGTCCTTTTATTCTGCTTTTTTGGTAGATGACGGCAAGTTCCCCGCATTCTTTGATTTACAGAGAATCGTGGACCCGGGAAGTAACTTTAACTTGTCATCCTTCCGCCTGCGTCTAGAAATCATGGACTCAGCGCTCCCGCGAGACCGCTTAGTGGTGCTTCAGATTACGACTTTTTCCTGTATCTTTAGTCGCCAGAGAAACATTTCCCTAGACCCTTATGCTTTGTTATGTTAGTTCTATGCTTGTGCAGAAGCCACGCAAAGCCACCTTCAGAATCTATCTTGCTGTTTAAGCAAGAGGTCTCTGTCACTCAGTACCAATGTCTCAAGAAAATTCTGCCACTGGACAAAGTGATATTTTGCGCCAGAGCTAATAACAGTTGTTAGTGCAAGAATTATTCTGTTTTCGGTAAGCTCGTTTACTTGTTTAATTCATTGGGTTGTTAGCTTATCTAATAGAAAGAGATTCCGTGTTACTTTAATTCCTATACATTCTTTTGTTCCTTAAGGTAAACTGGTTTTTTCGTGACCGGGATGCTCTGAATTTTATTAAGTGAGCATTATCCATAGTCATTAAGTGTTAGCTAGGCGCGGTGTTTTCTTAAGTCAGAAACAGTGAGCGGGTGTAACGTTAATTTTTACCAAGTTTTGTTTCCACTTGGTTGGTGTGTGTTTGGAATATTAATATAAAGAGTATTACTATTGTGTAAATACTGAGTATCACCTCAGTGTTATTTTTGTAACATATACAGTGTTATTATTTACTGAGTAATTTACCCACAGGGACATTTTTAGTATCTTGGGTTAAATTTAACTGTACGATTGTGCTCGTAAGCTGTGTGTGTGTGCAGGAACACGTTGGCTACAGCCATTCTAAAAATAAATTGGTCACGCCGCGCAGCGACAACTGACGCACTCGAGAGCGACCAGAGATTTTCGATCGATAAAGTGGGCGAGACTGTACTGAATAGAGCCTGTTTTGATTTGTGTGAGGTGGGAAACTGAGAGGGAGTGTTTGTTTTGATTTTGTGAGTGAGAGAAACGGCGATTGGAAAGTGGAAGCGTGTTTATATTTTGCATGGGTGAGAGACTAACTGAGAAGGAGTAGGCTACATGTTGTAATGAGATATCGTATTGCTGTATATTTTCAGAGCCTTGGTCAGCATTTATTTTATGCTTCCTGATGTGATTTGCTGCTGTCGTGGGATTACCATTTCAATATAATAAATATTACCAAGTAGTCTACGTCATACTGCCAGGTTTCAGTCATAAGGCTGGTGTGTGGATTACGAACCACAGCCTATTGTTGAAAGTGTCTATTGCTCCAGCACATACGGGCTGTCGCCTTTGCCATCCAGTCATTTTCGGCAACACTGTCCGACCCATTGATAGCCGGTTACCGCTGAGTATACTGACATAACGACCGAGAGGAGTAGTCAGTTACCAGTACTCGTCACCTGTTTTTTAATTCAAGTCTTCATTATCCAGTATAAGAGGTGCCCCAGCGTGCTTACTGGATACTCGCTCGCCATCAAAAGTTCTCGTCAATTGGATAGATTTGGATCAATGGGTGCAAGAATTTATGCACTCGTTTTAATCTCCTCCACGTGGATAGTGTGGCCTCCAGCCACCTGAAATTGTGAATTCATAGGATTTATTACGACACTGTTACAGAGAGCTTATCTCCATGGCCTGAACATTTCAACCTTGGTGGAACAGTGTAGTCTGTTTCTTTTAGCAGAGAAAGTAATTTACTTACCAGGATTATTAATATAAGGAGCGGTTGTTTCTTCGCGAAACTGGGGGCCTAAACCCTTTAGTTAGATTTTCTTGGGAGTGAAAAAGTGTACGGGTTTTGGTAGTTTGGAGTGAGACGTTAGCCTGAGAGATTAAGAGAAGTCGTGTGTTATGTTTCTGTGGTTGTGATATTGATAGACTCACTAGCCCTTCAGAGCTAGTGGCGGCATTACTTATTTTGTTGGTTCAATGTTGTGGTTTCTTTAATAAATATATGTATATGTACTAAGCGGTCAGAATTCACGCTATTATAACTGTCACTTAATGGTTGCTGTTGTAGTCCTTACTGTAGTAGATTATTCTATTTAGAATTGGAGGACGGACAAGGGTACAACATCTTAAACAGAGTCCGAGTATGGCTGGGAAGTAGACCTAAGATATTTGATTATATCTCTCTTCTCTCCAGAAGTCTTACCACTCTCCATATTTTCATTAGTGACTTTAATTTTCTCTATTTCTACATTATCCATTCATATTCTGTCTAAACTCAGACATTCTCTATTTCCATACTCTCGACATACGGAAGGCAAACCATAAAGGCAGCAAAAACGTGAACTGGTCACCCTCATCTCATAAAGCTGACCCTACTATTGAGACGTCTCTAACACTTCACTCTCTACGGCAGTACCTGCTATGGTGAAAAGGTACCCGTTATACGCCCATTGAGGCATATTGGGAATATGGTGTTAGGCCCATATTTTCTTGACCATCGGCACACTAGGGGTGATGTGGTCAGCATCACGCCGGTCTAAAAAATTCTCACCTCAACTGGGGATCGAACCATGGACCACCGAGCTAGCAAGCCAGTGCACTAACAACTGCGCTACCTGCTATTGGAGTACTTTTTAACTTCACAGGACAAGCATCCACGTATTAACCATTTTACAATACTTTTACACGTCCTTATTCTTCCATGGAATGTCCTATATTTCTTTTGTACTGTGCTGTGCATATATTTTCTTCTTTAGGACACTTCTAGTATCCACACAGCATAATCTTAGCCAACACCTTGTATCAATTACGACAGCAACTGTTTCAGTGTTTCTGTCAATGAGATTTCTCAATGTAAGATTTTGTTTTTCATAAATTTGTTGTAGAAATCATGAGCGTTTGGTTAACCGAGTGGTCTCTAGCGGCAAAGGTGCCAGGTTCGATTCACGATATCGTCACCGCCCGAGTCCACTCATCTGTAAGTGGGTACATGACTTTGCTCTTGAGTTAAGGAAGGAAAAGGCAGCTAGGAAGGGAACTGTTCGCACCCACCTCTCGATGTTGGACCTGTTTTAGTGAAGTCTCTAACACTTCACTCTCCTACGGCTGTATTTGATATGGGACTATTTTTTATCTTTTCCTTATATAAATCATACCTAGGGGTCCCTCCTCATCACACCGACTATGCGCTTCCGTAGAAACATACTATAAAAGCTCTTGTCGTTGAGGTGATTCCATTTTGTTCGTTGCTCAGTTATATTTTTCGTGGTGCTGTAGGTAAAAGAAATATAATTGTGATTTTAAAAAAAAACATGCGATCAAAAGAACGAATCTTGCATCACTCTAACGGAAATGACGTGAAATATTTTTACAAGAGAAAAACGTTTTAAAAAGTAGTATTAATACTTGGAAACACCAAATAACAGTAAATCAAAACCACAAAGCAACAACATTATAATGTAAATAGATCACAACAAATATCATCAGTTGTAACTATCAATTTGATGTGAATATCACACAAAAAGGAAAATACAATTACAGTGAAAACCCTAATTGCAACAGAAGATTAAGTTCAACAGGGCAGATTCTCTCGAGGTGGTTTGATGACCACAGACAAATGAAGATAATGTGATGTTATTCTGCTCTCCTCCAAATTCTTTTTAAACAATGCACGGACGACAGAAGCTTTGTTGGTTTTACGTGACCTAATTATAAGCTTATGATTTCACAGGTTGTTAAAATGTGTAAGGAAGAGTGGTAGTTGGAGTACGTGGTTATGTTCATCTCATAATTGTACTCTCAGCTCATTTCTGAGCCGTGCAACCAAAGTATTTCGTTAGTGTCGGTATTGGAGTGCGCTTCACAGAGAGCTCTGGTTTCACCACAAAATATTGGAGCTCTGGTCTCACTACAAAACAGTTGTGCTCTGGTGTCACTACAAAATAGTTGAGCTCTGGTGTCACTACACAATAGTTACACTCTGGTCTAACTACAAAATAGTTGAGCTCTGGTGTCACTACAAAATAGTTGAGCTCTGATGTCACCACAAAATAGTTGTGCTCTGGTGTCACTACATAATAGTTGTGCCCTGGTATCACTATAAAATAGCTGAGCTCTGGTGTCACGATAAAATAGTTGAGCTCTGGTATCACTACAAAATAGTTGAGCTCTGGTGTCACCACATAATAATTGTGCTCTGGTATCATTACATACTAGTTGTGCTCTGATGTCACCACAAAGTAGTTGAGCTCTGGTGTCACTACAAAATAGTTGAGCTCTGGTGTCAATACAGAGTGTTTGAGCTCTGATGTCACTACAAAATAGTTGTGGTCTGATGTCACTACATAATAGTTGTGCTCTGGTGTAACCACAAAATAGCTGAGCTCTGGTGTCACAACAAAACAGTCGAGCTCTGGTGTCACTACATAATAGTTGTGCTCTGGTGTCAGTACAAAATAGGTGAGATCTGGTGCCACTTGTCGCGAGAATGGACAAACTGAGAATGTCTGAGTTTAGACAGAGTATGAATGTGTAATGTGAAAATAGAAAAAATACAGTCACTAATGAATTTATGGGGAGAGATATGACTTCTAGAGAATAGTGAGGTTCCTTCTCCATCATATCGCGACTATGTTTTATATTGGACAATCTCTCACCCGTCCTCTCTGAGCCAAATTAGAATAATCTATGCAGTAAGGCCATACAGCACAACATCGAGTGACAGTTAGAACGGAAGAGATCCTGATTACAGGTAATATGTATATATTTATTAATAAAAATAAAACCACATGAATCAAAGAATAATAATTACCGCCTTCACGATTTCTGAAGGCTGCGTACCACAACATAGAAAGAACAACCCTGCTTCACTAATCACACCAGCGCACGTCTCACTCCAGACTACCAACGCTCGTACACTTTCTCACACCAAGATTGGTAACTAACAGTGGTTAGGCCCCCCCCCCCCCCCAGCTTCCTTAAAAGAAACGGCCTGTCCTGTAGGTATAAATCCGAATGGGTTAGGTAATCCAAGCTGAAAAATTAACACAGTACTGTTCCCCCTGAAGGTATATCCAAATGAGGTGGAGATAAGCTCCCCGTGGAACAGCTGTTAAATAAATCCAAGCGCACACCCACTTTCCAGGTCGCGGGTGAAGGAGACAACACCAGTGCGGCTGCACCCACTGCTAAATCCGATTCCGAGCAAGTGATCACTGCTGGCGAAAACGACTATATGTGAGGGCTCCCAGGGGAAGCGCCTCTATGTGCTGGATAAAGATGACTTGAACTTCAGGCCTGTGATGATTACTGGCGAGGTGGAGAGAATTGGCCAAATTCTCCAATCTACTCTGGGTTTACTGGCTGTCAATAGGTTTGGCAGTGATGCCGACACGTCTCGATGGCAAAGGTAGCAGCCAGTCTGGCTGGAGGTTTATATCCTGCTACAGGTTGTGTGTATGTACTCCAGTGTGACGCGATCTCAATGGGTCTGATGATATTGCCGAATGTTTGAGGGCAAAGGCAACCACCCGGTTTCACAGACGATGTATATAAACCAATATGTGGCGATACGTGTAAGCCGTAGATATTTGTCGATGCAAGGTGCTCCCAACGAGGATAAAAGAGCAGCAGTACAAGCTTTTGACCACTCTCTGTAAAAAATACAAACAATCAAACTTTACATAAACAATTATACAGCTTTGACTAACGTTTACAAACACACTTTCAGTTACATATTTCACCATTCTTTCACCCGCCCACAACACATTGCCGTCTCCCCCTGCTCTCACTCGATGCCTAAAGCCTAGCGCTTAAATCAATAAGACAGGTACGCCAGGCCATCGCTTCGCTGGCCGCTGTCTTCGCTCGCGGGTTCAACTGACCTCGCCTCACACATACACGCAATCTGACTCATACTCTAGGCAAGGCAATAGTAGCCATTCAAAACACAAATAGATAAATAAAAGAGCCCATGAGATATTTCTCAATTGGAACTATACTGGAAGTGTTATAAAATTAACATCGCGCTGATACTCACAAGAATCAGAAAAACAAATAGCAATACTCTTTACAGAATTAATTTCACACATATTCAAATGGAAAACCAAATTGACAAAATTTCACTCTTCTCATCTGTCTGCTAAAACAAAATCCCTCTTGGCTTAACTCTTAGTGGAGTTTAAATTGGTATCATGCAAAAAAACAAACAAACAGAGTTATCCTGTCACACAAATATTTCTTTACTTTACAAACTATATATATATTAAAGGAAATAAAGTAACTCGGGCTCACGACTCTATACATATTTAAGCTAGAACCCCAATAAATAAATAAAAAAGATGGTGTGCTTACCGAGCAAAGAAAAAATTTCCGCTCTTCACTTGTTTATAAGCTATCAACTGTATATCAGGGTGCGAGGCAGCAAAGATTCCTCCTGAGGCTAATTTAAGAACTAGTTCTTAAATAGTAAGAAAAATATGCAGGTGGCGCAGAGTGGCTTCGCGCATGTGCAAGAGATAAAACAACTCCAGACGTAAGACTTATGTGAGAGTGTCTTCGGCCGCCTCAAGACGGGGGAAAGTGGCGTAACGCTAGCAACTTTTCCTCGTTCTACCAGGATCCTACGTTCAGGATGAAAACACCCCAGGACGGCATAAAATAAAAGACAGAGAAGTTCCCCTGTGTAGACGAGGACTGTGACTCAAAGAAACATAATTTTTGCCGCGTTCCCAGGAATCGCTAGATAAAAGACAGTCGAAATTTGCCGCTAGTTGCAAGTGGAAGGGGGTGGCGTTAGCCAGGCTCTCTCAAGATTGACACGGCGCTAACGAAAGAATTAGAGCTGATAGATCAAAATTGACAGAAGAGAGGGCGTGGACAAAGAATACAAAGAAAACAGACAGACCACTCAGATTAAGGGGGCAGACATTTCTACTCAAAGTACGACACCACTACATAATAGTTGAGCTCTGGTGTCACTACATCATAGTTGAGCTCTGATGTCCCAAGAAAGTAGTTGAGCTCTGGTGTCACTACATAATAGTTGAGCTCTGGTGTCACTAATAAATGATGTGCTCTGATGTCACTACGAAATAGTTAAGCCCTGGTGTCACTACAAAATAATTGTGCTCTGGTGTCACTATAAAACAGTTGAGCCCTGGTGTCACCACAAAAAAGTTCTGTTCTGGTCTCCACAAAATGTTTAAGTTCTGGTGCCACCACACAAAATTTGAGCACTGGTGTCACCACACAAAATTTGAGCACTGGTGTTAACACAAAATATTTGAGCACTTTTGTCACCACAAAATAGTTGTACTCTGGTGTCATCACAAAATGTGTAAGCTCTGGTGTCAACACAAATGGTTTGAGCACTGGTATCAACACAAAATATTTGAGCACTGGTGTCACCACAAAATAGTTGTGCTATGGTGTCACCAAAAAAGGTTTGAGCTTTGGTGTCACCACAAAATAGTTGTGCTCTGGTGTCACCACAAATGTTTTGAGCTTTGGTGTCACCACAAAATAGTTGTGCCTTGGTGCCACCACATTATTTCATCTGTCACCTTAATATTGACTTTTCTTCTTCTTGTGATATTTCATATCTCGGAGAGAGAGTATGTATGACAATTTAATTCGTGAGTGTGGCAGGAATTCAGAAATTTAATACATATATATATTCTCTCCTGACCGTAATACATCCT
Organism: Oreohelix idahoensis; assembly: GCA_024509875.1. Taxonomy (NCBI): domain Eukaryota; kingdom Metazoa; phylum Mollusca; class Gastropoda; order Stylommatophora; family Oreohelicidae; genus Oreohelix; species Oreohelix idahoensis. The sequence goes on from JAMPIV010005338.1 coordinate 412,453, forward strand.
TCTCCATTCACATTTGATAAACTATATCTGTCTATTGTCTAGCATCTCACTCTCAATTTAATTGCCATCAGTCGCATTCTTCAACCACCTCACGATACCAGTATATATCTGAGCTTTAGTGTCACCACAAAACATTTCAGCTCTAGTGTCACCACAAAATATTTGAGCTCTGATGTCACCACAAAATATTCTTGCTGTACCGTCTTTGTGTCTGCCAGATTAGGCAAGTAGACCAGATGACGAGTATAAACAGAACGTCTCTAAGAGCCGCACACACGAATGGTTGCCTCGCTGAATCACTTGATCATAGCTTCAATAGAAAGCGAGGAGTGTGCCCCCATTTAGCGTTTTAGTCCCGTGCTAAGTGGAGCATCTTGGTTCCGTTATTGTAGCTAAAAATTCGATTTTCAGCCCTCGCAGACTCTCCAGAGTGCACGTTAATGTCTGTATCCTCCGTCTAACGAGGCCTGGTAGAGAGACGGAATCAGGTTTAGTGGGTCACAGTCCCGCTAATTCCGATACTGGCCACGAAAAATTGGCGTAAATGTGAATGGAAGGAGAAGAGAAGGCACCAAGTGGAATTACGTCGCTGCGAAAAGTGTGTTTTTTTAACACGTTTTATTAACTTGACATGCCCGTTATTTGGATCTTTCACATCTTTGCATCTTACTTACTTAGTCGTTCCCCTTCTACCGTGAGGTGTAGAGATTTGGAAGAGAGAGCGCCAGACTATCCTATCGGCTGTCTTCCTCCTGGCCTGGTTCCATTCTAGTCCTCGTTCCTTCAAAGATTGTCTAATGTTGTCCTCCCAGCGGACTCTGGGTCGTCCTGGGGGTCTGGATCTCTGGCTCTTTGTTTCCTATGCTTGTCGTGGTAGATCTTTGCATCTGAAAATCACAACGCATGGTAGACAGCTGAAAAGTGGCTTGCAGCTCCCTTTCTTGGTAATTTGAAAGACTAAGCTATGATTGAAAATTTTGAAGATTAACACCTGACTGACATTTATAAGACTAACTCATGACTGACATTTATAAGAGTAACCCATGACTGACATTTATAAGACAAACCAATGACTTACATTCATCGTAACATTCATCGTAACATTCATCGTAACATTCATTCATTCATCGCCCTTTAGCTCCCCTCAGACCATAGGTGTTCAACAAACTTTATTATGGACATTCATTGTATCATTCATTGTAACATTCATATGTAAAATTCATTCATTCATCACCCCTTAGTTCCCCTAAGACCATAGGTGTTCAACAAACTTATAACAAGTCCTACTGTCTCTTACTATCAGCTTCAAATACTCCTCTTCCCGTTTTTTCCAGTCTCCAGTTTTCTGTTCCCTCTCTCTTACTCTGGGAGTCCCAGAACAAGAATTGCCTTGTAATGTTGTCAGCAGATTTCCTCAGTCTGTGTCCTATCCATCGCCAGCGTCTTCTTCCATTGTGACTTAATAGACCGAAAAAAATAAAGTTACAGGACGACAAAGAGAGCGGGTAATAGACAGTTAGCAACACTGAGGAGCAACTTTGTGGGCTGGAAGTTGTTGAGAGGCAGGCTCGCCAGTAAGCACAGCAGTTGGAAAAAAGATGATGGTTATGATATGAAGAAGAAGAAGTAGAAGCAGTAGTTGTAGTTGCAGTAGGAGTGTTGGTGGTAGTAGTAGTAGTAGTAGTAATAGTAGCGGTAGTTGTAGTAGATGTAGTAGTAGTAGTAGTAGTATTAGTAGTATTTAAATAGTAGTCGTGGAAAAGAAAGAGGAAGAGAACGACGATGACGGCGACGAAGAAAAAGATAATGACGTCGACGACAAAGAAGAAGATAACGGCGACGAAGAGGAAGAAGATAATGACGACGAAGAGGAAGAAGATGATGACGGCGACGACGACGAAGGAGATGACGAGGACGAAGAAGAAGTAGTATCAGAGGTAGCAGCAGTAGAAGAATCGTTGACACTATACTTCCGAAAACCAGCTACTAAGCAATAGATGAAAAATATTTTATTAGACACTAGACAGAAAGCACTTGAAAATCATCTGTCAGCCGCTAAGCATCTAACAGAAGACACGCCAATACCAAACACTAGTCCGACAGCACATAGATCAACATCCAATTTCCAGCAAAATCTAGACTCGGACTTTCTTGACGTGGTCAATACTCGGACAGTTTGCTCAGGGAAATGTCTGCAAGATTCAAGCCAATTTCTATTCTCGTACGGTCACGGAAGGCAAAGACGTAAACGCTTGGATCTCATCTTGATAGATTGCTTTTGTCTTTATGTGATACGGTGACCTTTCTCTGGTAATTGACAGCTCCGGTTATTGGAAGGCGAAAATCAACATCAGAGAAGCTACTCAGGGTGCTATGTTAAATGTGAAATTATCGCGTAATAAACTTTCGTGTGAACCGGTGTTTTTTCTTTATTCTTTTACGCGATGTGAATCTTTGGATCTATTAATCTAGAAACTAATGATGCACTGCATTTTGAAAAAGTCAGAACTGGGATGAAAATAGACAGTTTCTTGCCTAAAGGAAAAGTATTTATTCTTCTCTCCCTCATTTTCTCCTTCTTTTGCTGTTAGTGCCCATCTTTCACTTTTACTTTCTCTTCTCGTGCATCACTTCCCCCTTTTATTCTCTCCTCTTATTCATCATCATTATCTTCTACTGTCTCCTCTCTTGCATCATCTTCCCTTTCTGTTTTTTCCTTATTTATCATCTTTCCCTTCTATTTTTCCTTATTTATCATCTTTCCCTTCTATTTTTTCCTTATTTATCATCTTTCCCTTATATTTTCTCTTCTTATTTATAATTTTCCCCTTCTATTTTTTTATTCATTATTTTATTTTCTATTTTCTCCTCTTATTTATCATCTTTCCTTCTATTTTCTCCATTTATTCATTATCCCCCATCTATTTTGTGGTGTCATTAACCATGTCTCCAATCTACTTTGTTTTCTTATACACCATCTTTTTCCCTATCTTATCCTCCTCCCCCCCCCCCCCCCCCCCCCCCCCCCCCCCCCGCCCTTCTATTTTCTCTCCTTATTCAGCATCTTCTCCTTCTATTTATTGTCTTGTTCGTTGTGTTCCTCTTTTTATTTCTTCTTCTACTTCTCTCTTCCTCAGCTTCCCCCCTCTATTGTCTTGTCTTGCTGATCATCTTCGTCATTAGCTTCAGCCTTTTTATTATCATCTGGAGGTAATCGCTGATGGTTACGTTTTATTCACGTGCGTCATTGACGGTTGACATAAGTGCAGCACATTCAGTCATTTTACTCGTCTGCTTTCTTTTCTGCTCCTTCCGGAGCATGGAGCTACCAATCTGTTATTCCACTTGCAGGAGGCCAACGTCAAAGCACAAGCTCCTGTACCGGTGATTTATGCAGCTATTTGTTTTACATCATGAGGCTGCCAGGCCCATGCAGGTTTAAACACACTATTCATCATCATTACTCTTCATCTCCCTGAGGAGCATAGGCCTTCCTGTCCTGTGCCATTCATTCGCCGTTTTTACATATCTTTTTTATTCTTTTCATTTCTGTCTCTAGATCCCGTCTCTGTGTGTGTTTTGACCTCCACCTTCATCTCTTGCTCTTGGATTCCAGAAGAAGTACTATCTTGTAATGCTATCGGCACGATTCTTCAATGTGTGTCCTATCTATCGCCAGCGGTTAAGTGCAACACATAGTCCATTTTGTAGTTGTTGTCGTTGTGGTTGTCGTTGTTTTGTCATTGTGGTTTTGGATGTGGTTGTAGTTGTGGCTGTCGATGTCGTTGTGGTTGTCGTTGTGGTTATCGTTGTGGTTGTCGTTGTGGCTGTCGATGTGGTTGTCGTTGTGGTTGTCATTGTGGTTGTCGTCATGGTTGTCGTTGTAGTGTCGTCGTGATTGTCGTTGTGGTTGTCGTAGTAGTTGTCGTTGTAGTTGTCGTTGTAGTTGTCGTTGTAGTTGTTATGGTTGTTATAGATCAAGCAACTTTTAGACTCTTTCCCTTCGATTTGCCTTCTGTACTTGAAAGCAGACCTTAAACAGCCATTAACAGCTCGTCTGTGTGTGTGCCTGAGGGTAAGAACGAATCTATATATATATATATATATATATATATGTATATAATTATGTGTATTTGTACGTTTTTGTAATCTGTTGGTTCGTTTCATATCAGATGTTTCTTATCAGATGTTTCACTTATCTGACCTCGGAGAAATAAGCATTTTCCTAAGATCGCACCTGGGGTGCATTGTGCTTGGATTCTGTTCAAGTGCGCGTTGAGTGATTTCTATTTTCGTAAATCGTCCATTGGAAATAGAAAGTGCCATACTAATTTCAGCATTGTTTCCAAATTTGACAGTTTCATATTGCATGCTGGTTCCCACAAGGGATAGAGATGTAAACTCTACACAACAGCACCTGGCATCTTAAGAATGGCGTGGGCGTGTCCGAAACATACCGCGTTCACAGGGGAGACGAGTTTCGGCGCATCTTTGAAGCTTTGCAATACTAATGGATTAAAACGTGAGGAGAACATACTAACGTTGTATAGGACTCGCATTGAGAAAACCAGCTGATAGTATTACAAGGTAATCTTTGTTTTGGAATCCACAGTGTAAGAGAAATAGGGGAGACCAAAAGACACATCTAGACGGCCAGTGGCATCACTAGGGTGTGTGGGGGGTGCGGACCGCACCGGGTGACACCATCAGAGGGGGTGACACCAAAATGACTGTCTATAAAATATTTTTGTGCAGTGTTTCAGCAGAAATATTATTTTTTATAAAAATATCCCTGTAATTAGTTATAACCACATAGTTAGTTATACATGTACTGTATCAACATACCTACGTTTTTACTTCGAATTCTATTATTTTCTTACCGAATTGTCACTTTAACCATATGAAACTATGTAAATGTAAATACATTTAGGCTGTGCGTATGATATTGTAATTTAAAGGTGTAATTTTAATTTTGCTAGTTGTTTATGTCACTAACAATAATAATAGCCCCTTCAGTCATAACTGACGATGGGAATGCGCCCCTAAGGTGGCAGCCCTCAGGTGCTTATTTCCCTCCTTTCGACGTTTTCTCCTCTCTTCTGCTTGTTGTGTGAGCATCTTTTCGCCCACTCTGAGGTGGCACCGTAAATAGCATCGCCACTTAGTTCGATCGGCAGCTTCATCCTCCCATGTTGCTGGATCCATGTCCAGTGCCCTCATATCTCTCTTGCACACATCTTTGAACCTCAGCTGTGGTCGCCCAACTGTTCTCTTGCCATCTGCTAATTGTCCGTAGAAGATATCCTTCGGGATGCGACCATCTTCCATGCGGCGGACATGGCCAAGCCAGCGTAGTCTGCGCTGTCTAAGCAGTGTATACATGCTTTGAAGGCCAGCACGTGACAATACCTCGACATCTTTCACTTTACCTTTTTACGAGATGCCGAGGATGTGGCGTAGACACAGTAAATGGAAGGTAATGAGCTTTCTTTCTTACTTAGCATAGTTTGTCCAGGTCTCGCTGCCATATAGGAGTGTGCTGGTGACGCAGGCGTTATATACCGCAACTTTGGTCTTCGTTGTGAGTTTGGAGTATCCCCAAACACGCGATGTGAGGCGGGAAAAGGTAGCTGCAGCTTTGCCAATGCCGCTGTCAATTTATGTGTCCAGTGAGAGTTTGTCAATGATGGTAGACCCTAAATGCTTACTGCCCCGAAGGAAGTAATGGAAAGATGGAAAGAATATTTCTCAGAACTCCTGGATGGTGAGCATGGTGAAGCATCAGAAATGATAACCACTACCACAGAAGAGAAAACCAATGATGGTGAAGATGACATAAAGATGGAAGAACTGAAGGCAGCCCTGGAGAAAATCAAGATGGGCAAAACAGCAGAGCATGATGGTATAACACCAGAAATGGTTAAGTACATGAGAGCATCAGGCGACCTATTACTCTTAAGGGTCCTACAGGCAGCATGGTGCAACAAGACCATACCAAAGGACTGAGAGATTGCCATCATAACACCAATTTTCAAAAAGGGTGACAATCGACAATGTGGAAACCGTAGAGGCATATCCCTTCTCAGTGTCCCTGGTAAAATCTACTCAAGAATCCTAGAGCAGAGACTCCGACACCTAGCTGAGCCACAATTGGATGCGGTCCAGTGCGGATTCCGAGCAAACCGAAGTACTCAAGACCTAATCTTCACACTCAGACAGCTGAGTGAAAAGGCCCTTGAGTATAAGATTGAGATCCATCTTTGTTTCATCGATCTGGAAAAGGCGTTTGACAGGGTTCCCTGGAGCAAACTTTGGGACTGTTTGGCAAGGAAGAACATTCCAGCACCTCTTATACATGCTATACAGAGCTTCTACAAGTCTTGCAGAAATTATGTGAGGACAGCAAACCATAAGTCAGAAGAGTTCAGGGCCACCACTGGTGTAAGGCAAGGTGATATCCTGTCACCTTATCTTTTCATACTCCTCATGGACGATGTCATCAAGGCATGTAAGGAGAGAACAAGAAAGTATTCAGTGGGGTACTGGAAGATGAGACAGGTCTGTATTTTAGAGCTGGCATTTGCTGATGATGTTGCCCTGATTGCTAAACCAGAGGCACATCTTCAATCCAACCTGCAAGTCTGGAAGGAAGAGCTGGAGAAGAGAGGGATGGTCATAAGCAGCTCTAAAACAAAAAATCCATGGTGATATCACGAGAAGAAAGAAGACATCAGATTAAGCTGGAAGAACAGGTCCTGGAGCAGGTCGACCACTTTAAATACCTCGGAGCTATTATAGACCGAAAGGGAGGCATCAAAGAAGAGTTGGCCACTCGAAAGGCAGCAGCTGGGAGACTTTTTCAGGCCCTAAATCGAGGATTCCTCAGCAAGAGAGAGGTTGGTAAGAAAAAGAAGATGGCTGTATACCGCTCCACCTATGTCCCAGTCTTGACATATGGATGTGAGTCAGGGGCAATGACAACAATCCACAAAAGCCAGATCCAAACCTAGGAAATGAGGTATCTAAGGAAGGTTGTTGAAGTAACAAGAAGAGACCTTGTCCGTGTCATGAAGTGACGTCTGTATCACAACACGAATTCTGCGTAACTCTGACCACACCGCGCGCCATACAGTGTAAGAACTGCAAGATACACAGACCAATCAGAACGCTCCGTTATGTCGTGTTTAGTACAGCCTTGGATATATAAAATGGAAGTCCAAATGTGTGCAAACAAGTATCGAAGGACAATTAACTACATCATTATGAAAGAAGTACCACCTGGAAGAGGCTACCAAAACGATATTAAGGATGTTGCTCTACCCGTAAGTACTAATACTTTTACAAATACTGATATAGGACGGGAGAGATCTCTAGTTGAATGCGTCGAAGCCTCAGGTTAGTCCATTATTTAGCTGTGTAACGTACGCATAGAATAAAATACATTTAGGAATGGAAAAGGTGGTTTACCAGAAATACGTAGAATAATACAGGGCGTATTTTAAACTTTAGATGAATAAAATCGCTCAAGGAATAACTTAGATAAATAAAATCTTAGTTTTCCTGATTTGCACAACAGGTAAAATTTACCAATATTTTCTGAACACAAAACACATTCGTTGGGGAACCACCTCGGACGCTCGAGGTCACCCTATATATAGTGCGTGTCTAACAGAATCAGGTCAGTCACAATATTTGAACGCGACAGCGAGCGGCAAAAGAAAGCAAGTGTTAGTCGAAGCGATTTGCCTTCTGTACTTGAAAGCAGACCTTAAACAGCCATTAACAGCTCGTCTGTGTGTATGCCTGAGGGTAAGAACGAATATATATATATATATATATATATATATATATATATATATATATATATATATGTGTATATAATTATGTGTATTTCTAGTGATTAATCCACCTGTATGACAGGAAGTGTGTAGATGTGTTAGAAAATTTCAGTGTGTTGCTGGTGAACTTACAGGCTTGTGTGTAATTCTGGAGGCAAAGCCAGCCTTGGGAAATATTCAAAATAATTGAGAATGTTGGCCAAAGTGTGTCTGTAAGTTTGGAAATGTATTTAAAGACGTATTTCTTAATGGAATGAGACACATACCAGGAACATAAGGAAGGGTGAAAGTAATTGGATTACTGTATAGTTTGATATATTACTTAGTAGTTTTATTCACGACCAAATTATTGTAGGGAGGCGGATCATGGGAAAAGGATTATAAATAAGTATGTAGAAGAAATTTATAATTGCAGTGAACTGAATTGATTGTTGCTACTATATTATATCTTGTGCATCTCTATCACTCTGTCTGAAACTATCTATCATCCCCATCTGTGTCATAGAGGGATATTGATAGAGAAATACAGGGATTGCATTTAACTTCGTTTCAGGTTTTATCCTGTAAACCTAACAAATATAGAAGAAGCATCTCTTACTGAGGTTACGACGGATGCAGTGCCGGTCTATGTCAGAGGGCCAGACATCTCGTGTATACCACTTGGAAGCATTTCAGCAAATAATTCTATCCAATATCACAGGGAGCCATCTTTAGTGACTCAGATAAGTTGCCCACAAAGGCAACTGTACAGCATATCCCTGTTCACCAAAATAAAATTAAAGTTGTATGATGACTATTGCAGTGTAGATCTTCAATCAGAACTGTGAAATTAACAAATATTCCTTAATCAGAGAGAGAGAGACAAACCAAGCAAGACTTTCTCCATAGTGATAGACATCTTAATTCAGTGAAAGACTTTGTTGAACATTTTATTATTTATTTAATGTTGTAATATGATTTCTTTTAAAACTTTTCAAACAGAAAAGAGTAAATGTACAAATAAATTGTAAATATTTACCAGCAGACTTACGTAAATTCTTTAAGTTAAGTTACAGTCCTTGTTGGTGAATTTAATTAAATAATTACCCCTAGCAGAGTTAATAACAGTAATAACTACTATATTAACAGAGGAGGATATGGAGAGGTAGCAAATAAGGACTCAGAGTACTACATTACCATCTTCTCTAGGAACATATACAGCTTGACCCTACTTTTGTAGTTTATACACCCTTACTCTTTTCAGAGAAGGGGGTATTACTGATAAGACCAGACTCTTAACTGGCACTATCCTGGTATCATCTGATACACCTTTATGCCCAGGATATCTTATCAAATTCTATAACCATCTACCCTCTCGCGACAGTCCGCATCCAGACGATACGTCAAGGCCTAAAATCCCACCCCATGCAGACCCAAGTAGAACAGTCCCAACTAAGATGGTTTGGCCATGTCTGCAGAATGGGAGAAGATCGGCTATCACGACAAGCCTGGGAAACAAAGAGCCAGGGATCCAGACTTCCAGGACGACCCAGAGTCCGCTGAGAGGACAACATTGGACAATCTTTGAAGGACCGAGGACTAGAATGGAACCAGGCCAGGTGAAAGACAGCCGATAGGATAGTCTGGCGCTCTCTCTTCCAAACCTATACACCTCACGGTAGAAGGGGAACGACTAAGTAAGTAAGTAAGTAAGTAAAGCCCTAAGTATGTGAAGTGGTGCACCACTGCCAATTCATAGTTATCGATAGTGATAACTGGTGCAGCACCCACATCCTGACTTAGCACATTCGTTTTTAGACTTATTGTGAGCCCAAAGTCCGTGCATGCTTGGGTAAAGCGATTCATCAAGCTCTGTAGCTCCTGTTGGCTTTGAGTGACGACTGCAGCATCATCAGCGATTAACAAGTCTCTTATAGTAACCCTTCTGATTTTTGTTTTTGCCTTTAGCCTTGAAAGATTAAACAGACGGCCATCTGACCTAGTGTGAAGGCATATTCCTTCACCTGCATCTCTGAATGCATGTTTCAGGAGTAAGGCAAAGAAGATCCCGAAGAGGGTCGGAGCCAGAACACAGCCTTGTTTAACGCCACTTCGTATGTCAAAGGGCTGTAATGTGCTTCCATATATTGGACTGTTCCCTTTATGTCGTCATGGAATGACTTTATCATTTCCAGCAATTTAGAAGGGCAGCCTATTTTCAGGAGGATTTTGAAGTCCATCCCTACTCAACAGGTCAAATGCTTTTGTGAGGTCTATAAAGGCGATATATTAAGGCCTTTTCCGCTCTCTTGATTTTTCCTGAAGCTGGCGGAGAGAGAAGATCATGTCTGTTGTTGATCTACCATCTAGAATCCACACTGTGACTCTGGATATATGCGCTCAGCTAACTTGTGTAGTCGCATTAAGATGATTTTGGCAAAAACCTTACCAACAAAACTAAGAAGAGAGATGCCTCTGTAGTTACTGCAATCACTTCTGTCTCCTTTATTTTTATACAGTGTTACAATCTTGGCATCTTGCATGTCTTGAGGAATAGTTGTCTCTTCCCAGCACTGGCACAGCATCCTATGCAGGGGATGTAATAGCGTGCTCTTACATCAATTGATTAAATCAGGAGGAATCCCATCACTACCTGGTGGTTTGCTAGAGGCCAAGCTATTAATGGCCTTGCTGAGTTCCTCTAATGTTGGTTCGACATTTGACAGCATCAAGGGCTGCAGGCGAAACGGTATTTTCTCTAGCGTAAAGCTCAGAGTAGTGCTCGACCCACCTCTCCATCTGCTTACCCTTAAGCTTCTCTCCGCTGATGGTTTTTAGCGGTGCCGTCTTACTTTTTTGGGGGCCAAGTGCTTTCTTTATACCGTCATACATTTGTCTAATGTTGCCTGTTTGCGCTGCGGTCTGGATGCTCTCACTGAGCTGGAGCCAATAGTCATTTGCACAGCGTCGAGCAGTTTGTTGAACTTTGCTTCAGGATCTGAAGGGTTCTAGCACTCGGTGAACGTTTGTATTCATTCGCAGCACTGCGCTTAGCTTCAATGACCGGTGCCATCACATCTGATGAAGAATCGAACCAGTCATTTGACTTCGCCGTTATCTTACCAAAGGTGGCAAGTGCAGTACTTTGAATGGTGTTCCGTAGATGCTTCCAGTTCTCTGTAATAGTATCACCATGCTGAGGGCTACTGAGCACTTTCTTGAAGGTCGCAGTAAATTGAGCGATCTTGACAGGGTCTGACATCTTGCTGGTATCAATGCGTGGTTTCCCTTCAGGTCTGACACGATAGCGTTTTCTTGGTTGTGCTCTGATTTTGCAGCAAACCAAGGAGTGATCTGTATCACAGTCTGCACTATGGTACGAGCGCGTGGAGAGCACAGACCTGAGAAGTGGCCTTCTGACGAGAATTAGATCCAGTTGGTGCCAGCGCTTGCATCGTGGGTGTCTCCATGACACCTTATGCTGGGGTTTTATCTGAAAGTAGGTGTTGGTCACGCAGAGGTCATGATGGACATACAGCTCTAAGAGCCGTTGTCCATTTTCATTCATCTTGCCAATACCAAACCTGCCCAGACATGAAGGCCATGAAACATTATCGGCACCCACTATTGCGTAAAAGTCACAAAGGAGAACAAGCTGTTCTTGCCTAGGTATGCTTTTGATGACTGCTGCTGGATTCTCGTAGAACTCATCTTTAGCTTCTGAGGCAGAGTACAGAGTAGGAGCATACACACTGACAAGGGTGATGGGACCTGTGCTAGTTTGCAGGCGGAGCGTTAACAGGCGTTCTGATCCATTCTCACCTGGTTCAACCATTTTAGTTAGCGATTTGTTGACCGCAAAACCTACTCCGTGTTCTCTAGTTTTATTAAGATCTTTTCCTTGCCAATAAAATGTGTAGTCCTTCTCGCTCACCGTTCCAGAGCCCGCCAGGCGTGTTTCCTGAAGTGCAGCTATATCCACCTGAAGTCGTTTAAGCTCATCATTGATTATGGCTGTCTTCCTGACATCGTTTATGCCCTGTAGGTTTTCAGATAGTCCAGTCAACATAGTCCGGACGTTTCAGCATCCCAATCTGAGAGTTTGCTTATTTCTATTATTACGATAATTGCTTGGTGCAAAATTTTCTGTCCTGCACCCAATGGGGAAGGCAGACAGTGGCGGGATAATACCTTATTGACTGGGGGCTGCCCAGCTTGAAGCGGGCGGTAGCTGTCCAGTGAGATCCTAGAACCTCTCCCACTGTCGGAGGTTGCCCCTGGCGCCATGCCCTATGCTAATTGGGCCAAATGCTTATAACCGGTAACTGCTACTTCCCGTGTTTTGCCGACACCTATTGGGTGAAGCTGGAGTGTCTTCTCCAGGGCGCACACTTGGGCACAGTTATATGGAGATCAAGCTGTTGCCCATGCAGCATGTTCTTCCCTCTCCACGCAGCCGGTAGATCCAAAGGAACGGCAGTAGCCGATACAGTTTGGTACCAGCCACGTCGCAGGAGTTGCCAGAATAATGTCGAATCAACATTAGACTGACTTAGGGACTCCGACTTCGGATTTATCCTCAGGGTTTACTCCCGAAGCCAATTCCATAAATGGATATTCCCGCAAGGCAGCGGTGGTTTTAATTCAGAGTTCCTTCTCTTAGATAAGCTACCAACCAGGGATCACGAGCCCTATTTGCCAGAAGCTGCTGGTTTTAAGGCGCCAGTCGCTCGCCTTTGCCCCTTCTCCCGTCAGTGGAAACAGTTCCGCCGGGCCCAAATTGAGCCACACGTGAAGGCTGGGAGCTGGACTTGGTTGTCAGAGGCTGCTTGAGGCGCGTGCCATAGAAGTATTATATCTGCAGTGAGAACGTATCCTCACTACAACTCCCGGCTGTAACAACCTTTGAAACTTTTATGTCACTACTATTGCCATTACATTCAGTGATATACGGGAATTACGATTTACGAGTAACATTAGTACAAAAAACATTACTGAGGATTCTGTATGGTCTGGTACGGGAGGAGGTCCATGGTGGTGACACCATGAGTTCCGCACTGGGTGACATCAACACTAGTGACGCCACTGGGAAACGGGAATTCGACATGGAAGATACCTTGAAAGGATAGCACATAACGGGAAGGCGTGTCGTGTATTTGTTGAAAGCCTGTACTCCACTGTGAACTGAAAGTATACCTGTCACAAAAAGTAGGGGATATTGAATTTAAAAGTTATCCAAAGACAATATATTTCAAATTAGTTCATTTATTCTTTCGTACAAGTAAACTTGAGCATCATAACAAGACTTTTGCGGTATAAGAAGTGTTATGGCTTTACTCACATGATTTTAGTCGCACTGGCAACCAAGGTGGGGTAGGTACTTCATTTTCACAAAAATATTCCAATATTTATAAAAACGTGTAGGGCCCCCGTTTGCCGCTAAACATGCATTGCAACGACGTCTCATGCTGCAAATAAGCCTTCTGATGTTGTCTTGAGGAATTCTCTGCCACTCCTGCTGAAGGGCGTGGGCTAACTGCTGAAGAGTCTGTGGAGCGGCTGGACGTTGTTGGACGCGTCTATTCAGGAGGTCCCACAAATGCTCAATAGGAGACAGGTCGGAGGACATCGGCGGCCACGGTAACGTTCGGATATGCTGCCTCTGAAGGTGATCTTGGACGACGCGAGCACGGTGAGGACGTGCATTGTCATCCTGGAAGATGAAATCTGGTCCGTGCCGTTGAGCAAATGGCACAACGATAGGCTCGATGATGTTGTCACGGTATTAGAGCCCTATGATATTGACCTGGCATATGTGAAGGTCGGTGTAGTGGGTTTGATGGTATTATATGATGGTGATAGTACTACGTGTGATGCATGAGGTCAGCTGTGAAGGCTCCTGAGATAATATGTAACTGTGAATTGTCAGAAGGCCCTTCTCGCTACCACTACGACCTCACACTTATCTTTTTTTTCTAATGAATGTGGCTACGTTAAATGTCTAGGGTAATGATATGTAATGTGGTGTGATAGTTTATAGACACACACACAGATATTTAAGAAGTCTAATAATATTAACAAATGTTATAATACACTGAACTAACTCAAGTGTGTAAAAATTTTGATAGAAATTTTCTTACATTTATTTCGTTCTGGACCAAGTTTTATTTTGACCAGAACTTATGAAAGATTTAGAAATTTTGAAAGAAATGCATGGAATATTACATAATAAATGCAAGGGTGTACATATGTATGTTACTAGACTATTTAGTTTTATTAATGTTTATAGCAGTCATCTAATTGGGAGGATAGTTAATGGTTGTGCTGTTGGGGTGGCCTCATCACTCCCGATCTATAGTGACTACACATTGTCCAGTAATGGCAGGAATTTTATGGGATTGTGAGTAACTAAATGGAGTTGGTGAATTTCCAGCAGCACAGAGGCTCCCTCAACTTTGAACATGTAGCTCTGGTACTGAGATCTGGTGGCCCCCCCTCTCCGTGCTTGGGGGCAATATAAGACTTTTGGTGGCCCCACCTCTCCGTGCTTGGGGGCAATAAGAAAATGCTCTGACACAACGTTACTGCACGGATCCACTCGTGTAAAATCACCAACTCATTCGACTACACACCGCTTGGGTGCCAACTGAAACTCACAGCTCTGCAATCAAGTAGTATTATTTATGTGTCCCAAATTCCATTCTCTAACCATGAGACTGGACACACACTACACACAACAACAACATATAGACGGGTCAGATCTCTCTGACCATACACAGCACATTATACCATGTTGGTTTCACATCGGATAAGTCCTCCCAGACTACAGATTCTGAAATAGGTTCATTAGTTTCCTGCCCTAAAATAGGATAGGTAATATGTTTCATTGTTCTCAACACTTGATCTGTCCTTCCTAACCCTTGCTGGAGTTTATGTATTTTATTTGTCTCTAGACCCTGAACTGGGGCGGGGGGTCTAGAGCAAATCCTTACTTGTTTGTAAGGCTAGATTTCGATATGGCAGTATCAAATCACTCGAAACATTAAACAATATTCAAAATATACAAAGAAATAATTTCAATCTTACCAGATTATGAATAAAGAACACAGAAATGCTAGCAAAACTCAGCTGAGCTGCTGGCTATAGTATGGCGTCCCTGAACTTATTTCAATTTATTTCATTTGGAAATCACCACACTTGAAATTTACTGTGTCTATCACTGGACAACTATTGAGGAATGGCAAAAAAGCTCGTCTGAGCGCGGATAATATGATTGTCTGTGGCCAATCAATGCCTTGGTTTTTTTTAATTCAAATTTCCTACACTAAAGTCATTTCAGTCATGCTTCAGTCAAGTATGGATTTTTATCTGTTAGTCTGTCCGTCTCTACTTGCGTTTTCACAAAACGTACTTGGTTTTTGAACCAACCTATTCATCCCCTCTACAATTTTTGTCTGTAAAGTTATTTTTAGCCACAGCTTCCACCAATTCCCCTTCTCTTTCATTCTAACTAGATTTGGACACTTGAGTCTTCAAGGTCGCGATTTTTGTGCAAATAGTGACATGTTTGATTCAATGCAGTCTTTCGCTGATGTGAACAACACAGTCTTTTGTCAATGTCTTCATTATTATCTATCCGTCTGTATAAATAAAAGCATATTATTTCACTGCTCAGAATGGGCCATCCTGCCAGCTAATTTTTATATTCCTAACATTAATATTAAGAAAAAGTTACTTTTTAAATTTTGTAATATTTCAAGCATCTGCGTTTAGCCGCTGAATTCAAATAAAAGGCTTGGTATCGCATAAGCGTCCCTTTCCGTACCTCGTAGTCATATCCAATTTGGGACGTGAGAATTTTTTCCGATCTCCCCCGTCCCCCCCGCCCCCCCCCCCTCCCCCCCCCAATTGCGTCTCCTTAGCCTTGCTAGTCCTCACGCAATTATTTTCAGTCATATTTTTTTTCCTTTTGATCCGCCGTTCTCATCCCGTTCAAATGGTAATCCGTTTTGACTTCCCGTCTAGCAAGTCAATTTTTTATGTGAGGGGTGATGACCCGCGGTCAGGGCGATCATGTACTATCAGCAGCCTACGCATTATGTTTTTATCCTTACATGTTATCTTTGGAGGTATTTTACCGTTGTATCTCTGTCAATTTCACTACACATGTCCCCACTTGAAAACATGCCTATGGCAAGTTCCAAAACCAGCGATACACATAGGTAAAATTACTCCTCACGTCTGCCACTACTCTAATTTTGATCACAGGGGTGCCGACTGAGGAAATCTGCACCGACATTCAATTTGCCTGGGATATATTGGATACTAAACTGATAAGGTTGAAGCAATAAAGACCACCTCAGCAATCTTGCGTTTTCATGCTTAGCCTGAGATAAGAATACGAGAGGCTGATGGTCCGTCTCGACCACAAAAGTCCTACCATACAGATAGATTTGAAACTTCTTTATTGCCCAGATTAACGCTAAACATTCTTTTTCGCTTGTGGAGTATCCTTGTTCCGCCTTATTCAATTTGCGGCTTGCATAAGCGACTGGTTTCAGTTCCCCATCAGGTGAAGATGATCTTTGCAACAAAGCCCCTCCGAGTCCTACATTACTTGCATCGGTTCTTAAGACAAAGTCCTGTGTCAAATCAGGCAGTTTGAGAATAGGCTTGCTAGTGAGTTTTTTCCTTTAACTCTTGGAACGCTAGTTCACATTGTGCAGTCCAAATAATTTTATCTGGAAGTCCCTTGCGAGTCAGATCAGTCAGAGGAGCACAAATAGCGTTAAAATTTTTGATGTATTTCTGATAAAATCCGCATAACGACACGAATGATCGCACGTCCTTTTTTTGTTTGTGGCCTAGGTGCTCTCTGCAGTTTTTCCAAGTTCTTAGGATCAGGGGTCATATTACCCTGATATACAGTGTGCCCCAAGAATTCCAACTCTTTGCATCCAATACAACATTTTGTTGGCCTAGCAGTTAAGTTCGCCTCCCGAAGTCTATCAAACAACATCTCCAGAGCTTCAATGTGTTCTTCAAATGTCTGTGTGGCGACGAGAATATCATCCATGAAATTCGTGATACATGGGTTATTCAGGGGATCCAACAATTTGCGCATCATCCTTGAAAACACACTCGGAGCATTTTTCAGTCCGAATGGTAGCATATTGAATTCATAATGTCCATCCGAAGTGCTAAAAGCCAAATAAGGTCTCACTTCAGGCTTCACTGGGATCTGGTAATAGCCTTTACTAAGATCCACCTTTGAAAAGTATTTTTGCCTTGTTCAGTCTGGCAAATAACTGTTTTGTGTCTGGTAATGGATCCACTTGTCCTTCTGTGACAGCATTCAGTTTCCTGTAATCTATGCACAGTCTGTGTTCCCCAGACGGTTATCTCAACAAAACGACACTAGAACTAAAAGATGATTCACTGTGCGAAATAATCCCCTCCTTCAACAAATACTCTATTTCTTCCTTCAATGCCTTCTCCTTCGCGAACGGAATAGAATAGGCTCTCATACAGATTGGGTTTGAGTCTACCAGTTTCATGTCATACTGTAGCAAATTTGTATGGCCTGGTTTATCTGTGAGTACATCTGTATGTTCCTCCAGAACCTGTTGAACTCTCTCCCTCTGGTTTTTAGTCAGGTGCTTACTGACTTTTACCTGTGCTGCTGTTTCACAAGGATGTAAAGGGTATTCATGTGAGGTGAGTGGTTCTTTTTGCATCTGGGTTGCAATAGCCAAGGTCCATAAGGGGGTGCTTTCCTGGAGTGGTCTGTCCAGATACTTCTTTAACAGGTTTACATGATAAACTTTCTCCTTCCCCTTTTTGTCAATTTTATAGTTTGTTCTAGACACCTTCTCTAGAACCGTATATGGACCTTGCCAACCAATTTGTAATTTATTCTGGCTTCCCGGGTAGTAGAAGCAGCACCTTCTCTCCCACTGCCAGTTCTCTGTCCTTTGCCTTCCTATTAAAAATATGCAGCTGCATGTTTCTTCCTGGCTTGTTTCAAATTATCATTTGCCAGTTTCCCCATCCAGCTTTCAAACGAGTGGTCAGGTTCGTTCACCGTATTGATAGAAAGATGAGGTAACACAGGTCCTCTTCCGCCTTCTCATCTGTCCAGGTCCTTAATAAGCTTCTAAAGGACCCTTTTATGGGCCTCCTGCCCAAATAGCAGAGTTGCGGGAAGCCATCCCGGTTGAACTATGTGAGGTACCCTCCCGGATAACGCCAAACAATGCGGCGGGCAGGAATTGATCCCACAGATCCGGTTTTTTCGTGTGCCAGCTTTCTCAGGATAGAAATGAGAGTCCCGTTGAACCTCTCTACCTGGCCGTTCCCTTGTGGATGGTACGGACTACAATGAAAGTGTCTGGCTTGAAATAGCTTAAAAACTTCTTCCGTTAGTTTCCCCTTGAACTGAGAACCATTATCCGTCAAGATTTGATGCGGGCATCCTAATCGGGTAAATATTGTAAGTAGTGCCTCTGCTACATGTTTTGAATCAATTGATGGCAGGGCTACCGCCTCTCCCCACATAGAACAAGTGTCCACTAGAGTAAGGATGTAACTGTTCCTCCTCTTGGTCCGAGTGAGAGGTCCTACAATATCCACTGCAACCCTCTCAAAAGGTGTTCCCACTATGGGCATTTCCCCTAGAGTTGCAGGAGCAGTCCAGTGCTTTGGAGCTACCCTTTGACATTCTGGGCAGGATTTGACATATCTTTTTATATCCTCCGTTATCCCTGGCCAGAAGTAATGACAAGCTATAAGCTGTCCTGTGGCGCTGATCCCCATGTGACCACTGAAGGGAATCGCATGCCCGAGTTCCATCACTTTATCTCTATATGAAGTGGGAAGAACCAGCTGGTTGTGACCATTTGTTCCAGTTCCGGCCTTCCTGTATAAGAGTTTGTTCTTCATGAAATATTCCCCCTTGCTCGGAGGTGTGTGGCATTTGGGCAATTTTTTAAAACATAGCTTGAGTGTCCTAATCACAGCCTGCGCCTTTCACATCTCATCTGGATGAGCATTTATAGGTTCACCTTCTTCTTCCTTCTGTGACCTGGTCTGCACTGTCGCCATGATCACAGGTCTCTCGGGATTCCCCAAGAAGACGTATCTACACCCCAATATCAGAGGGTAGATTGGTTCATCTATCACTGCTGCTCTGATTTCTCCTTCCACATAGCGAGTTTTCACCGTTATCCTTGCGATGGGAAGTGTCATGAGTGGTATGTCCTTAGTTGCCCCTTGTATTTCCACTGTTTCTGTGGTATACTGACTTGGGTCCACTAGGCTAGACTTCACAACTGAATCATAATCCAAACCTGTATCATAAAGGCACCTTATGGTGACCCCATTACAAATAACATCCTCACAAACTGGGGGGTGATAAGGTTCCTGTTGTCCATTAGGATTAACCTTTAATCTTTGCGTCCCCGACTTCATTGCAGCAATGTTTGAAGGTTTCCTTCTACAAAATTCGGTGTTATGGTTATCCTTCTTGCACCATTTACACCATCTTTTTCCTTGGTTCAACGGTTTTCTTTCATTGAATTTTTGGTCATTGAACTGTGAGTTTCTGTCGCGATAGTCATTTCTTGGCCGCTCAAAGTTTGTCCTACCTTTATTTCCCTGCTCTCTATTATCAAATTTATTAAATTGCTGTGGAGCTTTAAAATTATCTATGTGCTTCTTTTTAGCACCACTTACCTCTGCCTGGGCTGCCTGATACCTCTCAGCAACATTTAAAATTTCCCCCAACTTCTCTGCACCTTGTTCCATGAGAAATTTTCTCATGTCTGGAGCCATGGACTCTCTCAATTGCTCAATCATGAACATTTCTTTAAGATCTTGGGTCTTCCCCAGAGCCGTCCATTTCTCCAAATAGGTTTCTAGTCTGGCAGAGAATTGGTGGTATGTCTCCCCAGACAACAGTTTGGCATTTCTAAATTTCTTACGATAAAATTCACCATTCTTCTCGTACCTTAATAACAAAGCCTGCTTTAACATGTCATAATTGTCTTGGTCTTCCCTGTTCATTTTTTTGCAAAGACTTCGTAAGAAGTACCTCTCAGTCCCTGTGATAGCTTTAAACTCCACCTCTCTCTCTCTAACCCATATGTAGTAGCTAATAACTCAAAACGTCCTAGGTACCCCTCTATGTCATCGTCTTTTTCAACAAAATGGTCTAAATGAAACCCCATAGCTGAGTTTGGGGCTCCCAGACTGGGCGTAGCATCTGAGGCAAAAGGGCTGGCACCATTTTCAGGAGCCTGGCCTTGTAATTCCAGCTCCCTTAGTCGTAATTCGTGCTCCCTTTGCAACCTTCTATCTTCTGCCTCCCTTTCGGCAGTCACCTTTATCTTTCTTCCCTTTGCCTCCCTTTGCATCGTCTCTTTGCCTTTTTATCCTTCCTCTTAGCTCCTTTTGTCTTCTGCCTCCTCAATCTGCACCTCTTAGTCCTCAGCCTCAATCTGTAACCTCTTCTCTTCAGTCCCAACTTTGTTATCTTCTCCCTTCAACTATATTTCTAATCTCCTTTCAGTCCATTCTAAGTTCAATATATTTATCACATTCAGCCGTTACCTATTGAATTAAAATCTGACCATCCATTCCCATCTCCTTTGCGGTCAGCACAGCAGCTGATCGGAATTTTGCTAGCTCCGCCATACTTTTTAGACAATATAATAATATACAAGATAAATCTCTAACCACTAAATTACTTCTAATTACTATAGTCTAAATAATTCTAATTAATTAATTAGAATTATTTATTACTGGCTGTGAAGATTCACCAACTTTTATCTGCAGGGACACTTTTAATTTTAAAGGGAATTTTACAATTTTGTTCCCCTAATTTTATTTCTCCCACCAGGAGATCCTAATATTACTGTTGGGCTAATTATCCCTGGACAAGACCCCAATATATGTAGTGGGTTTGATGGCATTGTATGGTGGTGATGATACTACGTGTGATGCATGAGGTCAGCTGTGAAGGCTCCTGAGATAATATGTAACTGTGAATTGTCAGAAGGCCCTTCTCGCTACCACTACGACCTCACACTTATCTTTTTTTTTTTCTAATGAATGTGGCTACGTTAAATGTCTAGGGTAATGATATGTAATGTGGTGTGATAGTTTATAGACACACACACAGATATTTAAGAAGTCTAATAATATTAACAAATGTTATAATACACTGAACTAACTCAAGTGTGTAAAAATTTTGATAGAAATTTTCTTACATTTATTTCGTTGTGGACCAAGTTTTATTTTGACCAGAACTTATGGAAGATTTAGAAATTTTGAAAGAAATGCATGGAATATTACATAATAAATGCAAGGGTGTACATATGTATGTTACTAGACTATTTAGTTTTATTAATGTTTATAGCAGTCATCTAATTGGGAGGATAGTTAATGGTTGTGCTGTTGGGGTGGCCTCATCACTCCCGATCTATAGTGACTACACATTGTCCAGTAATGGCAGGAATTTTATGGGATTGTTAGTAACTAAATGGAGTTGGTGAATTTCCAGCAGACCAGAGGCTCACTCAAGTTTGAAAATGTAGCTCTGGTGCTGAGATCTGGTGGCCCCACCTCTCCGTGCTTGGGGGCAATATAAGACTTATGGTGGCCCCACCTCTCCGTGCTTGGGGCAATAAGAAAATGCTCTGACACAACGTTACTGCACGGATCCACTCGTGTAAAATCACCAACTCATTCGACACCGCTTGGGTGCCAACTGAAACTCACAGCTCTGCAATCAAAGTATTATTTATGTGTCAAATTCCATTCTCTAACCATGACTGGACACACACACTAACACACCCAACAACAACATATAGACGGGTCAGATCTCTCTGACCATACAGCACATTTTACCATGTTTGTTTCACATCGGATAAGTCCTCCCAGACTACAGATTCTGAAATAGGTTCATTAGTTTCCTGCCCTAAAATAGGATAGGTAATATGTTTCATTGTTCTCAACACTTGATCTGTCCTTCCTAACCCTTGCTGGAGTTTATGTATTTTATTTGTCTCTAGACCCTGAACTGGGGCGGGGGGTCTAGAGCAAATCCCTACTTGTTTGTAAGGCTAGATTTCGATATGGCAGTATCAAATCACTCGAACATGAAACAATATTCAAAATATACAAAGAAATCATTTCAATCTTACCAGATTATGAATAAATAACACAGAATTGCTAGCAAAACTCAGCTGAGCTGCTGGCTATAGTATGGCGTCCCTGAACTTATTTCAATTTATTTCATTTGGAAATCACCACACTTGAAATTTACTGTGTCTATCACTGGACAACTATTGAGGAATGGCAAAAAAGCTCGTCTGAGCGCGGATAATATGATTGTCTGTGGCCAATCAATGCCTTGGTTTTTTTAAATTCAAATTTCCTACACTAAAGTCATTTCAGTCATGCTTCAGTCAAGTATGGATTTTTATCTGTTAGTCTGTCCGTCTCTACGTGCGTTTTCACAAAACGTACTTGGTTTTTGAACCAACCTATTCATCCCCTCTACAATTTTTGTCTGTAAAGTTATTTTTAGCCACAGCTTCCACCAATTCCCCTTCTCTTTCATTCTAACTAGATTTGGACACTTGAGTCTTCAAGGTTGCGATTTTTGTGCAAATAGTGACATGTTTGATTCAATGCAGTCTTTCGCTGATGTGAACAACACAGTCTTTTGTCAATGTCTTCATTATTATCTATCCGTCTGTATAAATAAAAGCATATTATTTCACTGCTCAGAATGGGCCATCCGGCCAGCTAATTTTTATATTCCTAACATTAATATTAAGAAAAAGTTACTTTTTTAAATTTTGTAATATTTCAAGCATCTGCGTTTAGCCGCTGAATTCAAATCAAAGGCTTGGTATCGCATAAGCGTCCCTTTCCGTACCTCGTGTCAATTTGGGGACGTGAATTTTTCCTTTCCCCCCCCCCCCCACCCCCCCCACCCCCCCAATTGCGTCTCCTTAGCCTTGCTAGTCTTACGCAATTTTTCAG
This sequence comes from Oreohelix idahoensis, assembly GCA_024509875.1. Taxonomy (NCBI): domain Eukaryota; kingdom Metazoa; phylum Mollusca; class Gastropoda; order Stylommatophora; family Oreohelicidae; genus Oreohelix; species Oreohelix idahoensis. The sequence continues at coordinate 435,321 of JAMPIV010005338.1, forward strand.
TCATATTTTTTTCCTTTTGATCCGCCGTTCTCATCCCGTTCAAATGGTAACCGTTTTGACTTCCCGTCTAGCAAGTCAATTTTTATGGAGGGTGATGACCCGCGGTCAGGGCGATCATGTACTATCAGCAGCCTACGCATTATGTTTTTATCCTTACGTGTTATCTTTGAAGGTATTTTAACGTTGTATCTCTGTTAATTTTACGACAGTCGGTCCTGTCATTCATACAGATGCCTGCCCACACCATTACACTGCAACCTCCATAACGATTGTGTGTAACAGTTGCAGGAGGCTGGTAACGCTACCTCGCAGTCGCCAGACACGTCTTCGACGATCATGAAAATCCAAAACGAAACGGGACTCATCAGAAAACATCACTGATGCCCACTGTTGATTGGTCCACCGATGATGACGTTGGCACCAATCCATTCTTGCTCGCCTGTGTTGTGGTGACATGTGCAAAGCTACAAACGGTCTGCGTGAGGCCAATTGCACTTGGTGCAAACAGTTTCGTACTGTCTGAGTTGAGACCCGGATCCTAGTGGTCTGTTGAAGGTGTTGCTGAAGTTGAGTAGCATTTAGAGTCCGAGTTCTGAGGGCCTGAGTAACAAGAAGTTGATCTTGGCGGCGTGTAGTGACTCTTGGGCGGCCAGTCCGAGGCAGATCAGCCACTGTGCGGAAATTTTGATACCTGTTCCACAGTCTGCTGACAACTGACTGTGAAATATTGAGGTTCCGAGCAACATCCACTTGCCGACTTCCGGTTTGCAACATGCCTATGCCTATCCATCTCTGCTGTTCTGTCAAACGTTCCATGACGAAGAAAATAAATTGTATCTGTTGCAGTCTTTTTATACCTGTCCATGTTGAGTAGTGTTCATCAAACCCGAGATACACGCATTTTTGTGAAAAAGAATAATGTGTGAACTTTACGGATCTGTTCTTGGGATTGGCTTATTCATCACGAGTCACCAGGTCAACATGATATTGCACGTGAGAGTGGAGAAGAGCGTGCTCGATATGTCCATACAACCATTAAAATACGAAATCCACTCTTTTGTAAAATAATACATACCATCTTAAAATATCCCCTACTTTTTGTGACAGGTATATATAATGGATAAACTAGATTGAGTAGACATTTATCTATACGAGTTGGTTTGAGTTTTTTTTTTTTTTTTTTTAAATTGATGATGAGAAATATCCTGTCCAACCTATGAAGGGTTATAATTAGGATATACAGTGTTTTCAAGTCCACATAATATGTTCTATTGCTGATATGCGAAAGTGGCATCATAATGAGTTGAGTGAATAATAGGACGTGCCATAAAAATACACGTAAAGTGTAAATAAAATTATTACCTGAATTTTTCTTGTAGTGTTACCAGTTGTGTCAACATTCTGTTTCCGTTTGAGAAGGCGGATGGCAGGGGCAACAACAATCTACTACTTTTGTTTCTTGCTTTTTCATTTCTCTCGTCCGATTTTCTTCTAATCTTGTTTTTCATTTTCTTCGTGTGCGGTGCCGCCCCCCCCCCCCCCCCCCCATTAAGTTTATTAGTGCTAGTCTTCTGCCCTCATCACATATTTATCTTCTTCTTTTTGTAATTAATATTTTTATCCTTTTCTTTGTCCTCATCTCTACACATCTTCATTTTCACCTTCCCTTTTCTCGGTTCAAGCTGCTGTTTTCCAAGGGTGTAATGTGATTGTCCAACAAATCAATACCAGGAATGTGTGTCTAATGACTAAAAATTTCCAATAACCAGTAAACTAATTAACCTATTGATTATGTCATTTCTATGTTTCTGGTTAAGTGAATTTCCTCTGATGATTAGGATAATCATCCGCACAACTGTGTTCATTCTTATACAATGAATAATTCGAGATTATTTCAATGTGTATTTGATCTTAGAATTCTGCATAGAAGATCACCTGGTTCTATCCTAGTCTTTTCTGGTCTTTCTTCGCACTTTCATTTGCCTTTCTCTCTCTATGAAGCACAACACTTTCATTTGCCTTTCTCTCTCTATGAAGCACAACACTTTCATTTGCCTTTCTCTCTCTATGAAGCACAACACTTTCATTTGCCTTTCTCTCTCTATGAAGCACAACACTTTCATTTGCCTTTCTCTCTCTATGAAGCACAACACTTTCATTTGCCTTTCTCTCTCTATGAAGCACAACACTTTCATTTGCCTTTCTCTCTCTATGAAGCACAACACTTTCATTTAGTTCGTGCCAGGTTCCCAGTCTTCACCATTCCTTCCAATTCTTTTTAAAAACTTTTTTTATATCTTTTTAAAAATGATCTTATCCGTTTGTTTTAGGGTCTCCATCTATTTATTTTCACCTGTGGGTTCCAGAACACGTACCGCCTTGCAATGATGTTTGCCAGTTTCCTCTTTGTGTATCACTGCCAACGTCCTTTTTCTGCCATCTTGTCCACCTGTTTTCTTGATTTTTTTTTCCATTATATCCTCATTGTTTTTACCTTGTATTTAAAATGATGTTTGCTTACATGTGTTTGTTTTCCACTCTATTTTACTGCATGTTTTCCCTCTGTACTTGTTCTGTATATTACTGTCAATTTCTCACTATTTGTCTCTATCTTCTTCTTCTTCTTCCGTCCTTAGCCAAAGACCGACCAAGCAGTCAGAGGCCATCACGCCTTGTGGCGTCTTAAGGGCAACAGCAGATTGATTTTCTCTGTTGTAGTTTCCCATCACGCCTAGCGGCGTCTTTAAGGCAACAACAAATAGATCCATCTGCCGTTGTTTCCGTAATCGGTGTGACAAGCCAACGGGTGATCAGCCCATTGGGCTGTCTCTATCTTATTGTCTATTTTTCCTCTGATTTCCTGTCTGGTGACCCTTGAATTTTTTTATTTTTTTTTTTTGCTTTTTTTTTTTTGGTTTTACTAATGCTGTCCATCAGGTTGTCTCATTATGAAATAAAATTGTTCATTAAAACCTATTTTGTCCAAAAATTTACGTTAATTACAACGTGACAAAAACCCAACCAAAAAAATAGGTATAGTGAAGAGACATGAAGAAAAACTAGGAAGAAGAAATAATCGTTATGAATAAATAAAATGAAATTCAGGACAAGAAAAAAATGTGAAAACACAGATGAAGAACAAAGCGGTAGAACAAGTAAGAGAAAAGAACTAAAAAGAAGAAGAACAAAAAGAAGAACAAATAGAAGTAGACAAAAAATGGTGTTCCAATAGGCGGTAAATATGTACGACACGCAATGAGGGCTTGGCGAATACCAAGCGTCTATTGTCCGACGTAATCTGCGGAATGATTGACAAGTCACTTCCTATATTTAAATTGTTATATCTTCACTCCGTTTCCATCTAGTTTATATGAGATAAAAGTCTAAATAAAGAAATTTAACGGCTAATTTAATACTTAAAATAGTTAGTCATATTAACCTCAAATTTCAGTGCGACCCGGCTTGTTCATCACGTGACTTCACAGAGGGCTCTTTTTTGTAATGTCAGTTTATTGACCTCTTAGTTTATAATTTTATGTTATGTTATTTCTGGAAATAAAATAAAAAAATCGTGAAAGTCAAATGTCACATGAAAATTGTTACTTCTTGTTTTCAGTTTTTAAAATGTACATCCAATAGATGGGACTGAGTATATCAATCAATACCCTTTAGCTCCCCAAGGAGCATAGGCCTTCAACAAACACATGCCAAGTCTTCCTGTCCCGTGCCATCCGCTCAAGTTCTTTCCATGTTTTCTTCATCATTTTCACCTCTGTATCCAGTTCTCTTCTCCATGTGATTTTGGTCTACCTCTGCCTCTTTCCCTGTGGATTCCAGAACAAGGACTGCCTTGTAATGCTATCAACAGGTTTCCTCAATGTGTGTCCTATCCATCGCCAGCGTCTTCTTCTCTTGTTCCACTGGCACTTGTCTGGTTCATGTCATCAATTCCACATTTGTGACTTTGTCATACCATTTCAGTCCTATTCTACGCAAGCACCCATTTATAAACGTCTGTAGCATTTTAGTTGTTGTTTTTGTTGCTCTCCATGTCTCAGAGCCATACAATAGGACTGACTTGACATTTGAGTTGAAGATTCTTATTTTCGTGTTGGACTTGATTTCTCTTGTTCTCCAAATGTTTTCCAATGCAATGAAAGCTCCTCTTGCTTTTTTGCTTTCTTAATATGATATCATTGTCTGTCCCTCCAACTTTGTCTATATTACTACCAAGATATGTGTACGATTCTACATAATTTAGTGGTGTTTCTTCAAGATCAACCTTGTTATCATTTCTTGCATTTATTCTCATAATCTTTGTCTTTTCTCTATGTATTTTCAGGCCCACTTGTTGTGACCTCTCATCGAGATTTTCATTTTCTCTTGCATCTGATTATGGTTATGGGACAGAAGAGCCAAGTCATCTGCAAAATCCAGATCATCAAGCTGTTTTGTCAGATTCCACTGTATTCCATTTCTGTTATGTGATGTCGATGTTTTCAAAACCCAGACTATTGCTAGTAAGAAAAGAAATGGAGATAAGAGGCATCCCTGTCTCACTCCCGTTCTTATCCTAAACGTTTCTGTAAATTGTCCTTCATGAAGAACTCTGCATGTCATGTCTTCATATGTCTTCCTTATTAGGTTAATAATATTCATGGGAACTCCATAATGCCTGATCAGTTTCCAAAGTGATTCTCTGTCTACACTGTCAAATGATTTGTCATAGTCCACGAATCCGATGTATAGCGGTGAATTCCATTCCAGACTTTGTTCAACTATTATTCTCAATGTGGCTATTTGGTCTGTACAGGATCTGTTTTGTTGACAACCTGCTTGTTCATCTGTCAGTTGCTTGTCTATGGACTCTTTTAATCTCTCAAGGATGATTCTGTTCAATACATTTTCTGGCACTGAAAGTAACATTATTCCTCTATAATTTGTGCACTCTTGTAAGTTTACCTTCTCAGGCAACTTGACCAGATAACCTTCCTTCCATTCTGCTGGTATTTCCTCTCTCTCCCAGACTTTGCCAAGTAATTTGTATAATATCTCTGTAAAAGGTAAAGGATCACGTTACACGCCCATTGAGACATATTGGGAATATGGTGTTAGGCCCATATTTTCTCGACCATCGGCACACTAGGGGTGATGTGGTCAGCATCACGCAACCGCCTTAACCTTCCCAGAGTTGCTCTGGTACCCAATTGGTGCTAGGTCGACCCAGGAGCCGTTTGCGGCCTAAAAAAATCCCACCTCATCTGGGGATCGAACCATAGACCACTGAGCTAGGAAGCCAGTGCACTAACCACTATGCTACCGCGGCTCCCAATATCTCTGTAGAGGTATCAATATCTGTTCTGATGGCCTCTGCTGGAATGCCATCTGGACCAGTTGCTTTTCCATCTTTCAGAAGCTTTATGACTTTCTCTATTTCTTCTCTACTTGGTCGTTCACAGCTGATTTGTAGCTCCTCTTCTGCTGGCTGGATGTCTCCCCCCCCCTCCCCCCCCTCCCCCCCCCCCGCAATCGCCGCAATCGAGTTTTAGACTTGTCGCAAGTCCTTAATTGGTCTTGAGAATTATCTGCATAGCTATTACAGACAGTATCAACGAAATGGTAAATCACATTATGACTGCTGCTTGCAGGTCAATCCAGGTTTTCATGTGCTCTCTACTTGAAAATATGAGCAAAAACCTCTCGTAATATTGCTTCAGCATTGCTGATGTTTGTCTGTTACGTATTGTAAAGTTTAATAAGATGCCAGAACTCCTGGCGTGATACCGATCCGTATATATTAGCTAGATCTAATCAAATTACAAAGAGAAATACTCTCTCAGATCATGCTATTTATATTGTCTCCCATAACATTCTGACATGCTCTATTCAACCTTAAAAGTGGGTACAACCTAGAGTACCCAGGATACCTCCCTACTCTCTCCTCCACCTCTATTATTATGAACACTGAGGGCATGTTTTTTTCTTTATGGAACGCTAATCGTATATGTTTATAGCTGACTGTGTGCCAACTCGGCCAGCCAAATACTGATCTTTCCCTGAGCCTTCTATCTCTCTAGAAATCAATCGAATATTTTTTCCAGTGTTATCTGTCTTTCCAGAACCCCGTAGATCATTTTCCAGATTGTCCGTGATCTGACCATGCAAAAGTGATATAAACTTTTAGATAGAGCATGACAATGTCCAAATATCATTCCATAAATACTAGTCACTCAATGTTACCTACTGCAAGAAACATGTAACGCATTAAAACAAGTAATTACAACAGCCCACTTATTTCTTTCAGGGCGCTGAGGGCCGCAGCAGGCCTACTGGTTTCATGTCGTCATCATTATTGTAATTAAAATAATGGTAACATTCCGCACTTTAAATTAAATATATGGGGATATTTGGTGATAAATAGGAAGAATGGTGAAATAGGTGGTCAAGTTTATATTATGTTCCAGACAAAAAAACAGCTAGTCTGGAATTACTGCGTTGTATCTGAGGAATAAACCATCGGTTGCCCGCATTATTACAAATGTAAATTGCTATTCGATCGCAACTCGCCCATAGGTGATCCATGTTTCCTGTTTCGACCAATCAAGTCAAAAAAGTCCCTACTTGCCCAACCCTTGTGACTCGTTAATCGCCGGTACATGAAGATCGAACAAATGGTTTCGCAGGAAGCTGGCTCAGTTTCGTGCTTCGCTCCCCCATATAATTTTGGACTCTATCCAAGGAATTGGGTTTTAGAATGAAACCCTTACCAAACCGTGAGAACCTGTTGTCTTATTTGCCAGCGTGAGGTTACTCGAACCCTCATTATCGTTTCTGTTCAACAACGGGTTTCTTTAATCTTGCAAGATGGTGAACCAAACGGATGTGACGTCATTTGATGGAAGTGATTTCGCTGTCTGGACGGACAGCAGTACACAATTTTCCTGATGTTTTTGTAAAGGTTAAATTTTTAACACCTATTTTTTATTTCCCTACCATTGCTCGCTTGATGACGTCTTCTATCTCTTCATGCCATCTGCTGGAAAGGAAGGCTGTTTCAGAGTTTTAAAGTTACTGTTAATGTGAGTAACAAAATACGAGGTATTGCTGCCATTCCTTCATATTATTCCGGTATTACTTACTTAGTCGTTCCTCTTCTGCCGTGAAGTGTAGAGGTCTCTCTTGTTTTTCGTGTAATCAGATTTTTAAGGCAAACAGGTAATTGCCCTGTTGCGCCTTTGCATGATGGAGGGGCTGCCTCCTTAAGGCCTCCAAGCAGGCCGCCCTCTTCCTTTTTCAACCGGGCTTGGGACTGGCCTAGGCGGAGTTTATTCTGGTATCAATATATATAAAATCCCAGCTTTTTCTGTCACTAACGCTAAGGGATGCAACTATGGTTGAAAGTTAGACATTAATTGTATTGTTTCCCTTATATATACTCTCCCGAAAATAGTAACACTCGGCAAAGAAAAGTGCGCAAATGACGGTGTGCACAAAAATATTTGTAGAATGTGTGATCCCGTATACACACATTGGGTTCCTCGCTGCTGCTACGTAGTTCGTGTACTGTGGTGATGCACAGTGGTTTTTGTTAATATTTTTGAATAAGTAAAATTGCCATTAGGTATTGGTGCTTTTGAATGTAATTCCCGTCTTATGACGGGCTTTGACACTAGTTTATGAGTTATAATCATTGTCCTTTGCGCGTGTTACGGAGCGTGGAGCGACCAGTGCTGCTGTCCTCTTACAGGGTGCCTGCACCAAACATTCATACATGCTCTTGCAGAAGTCGTTACTGTGGATATTTCTTTACGTGATGAGGTTGCCAGCCGCACGCACAACTTCATATTAGTTGCCTTGTACCTACATGCCTAAGGGTGCAGTTGTTGTATTCATGCTTTCTCTCCTCGGATACCACCGCCAACTACACGGGGCTTTGTCAGTCAAATATTAATCAAATTTTCCAGGAAAGACCAGTTTAAAATGTACAGCAGTGAAATACAAGAAACTGTCCAAAACAGTCGAATTATTGTATGATATAATAAAGAGAAATAAAGGTTAGAAAAATAGAAAAGGCGTGAATTGCACTTTTACAACGGGACAAGAACAAAGAACTGGCCGCATCGGGCAAAACTTCTTTATTCAATTACTTGCAGTAACACAAACAAACAAGAACAGAAATTCAGCGTTGATTATATTAACGCCCAATATATATTAGGATCTGATTACCTGTGGGCACATCCACCTAAATACTGATTGACTTAAAGAAACGTCTGTAACCAAATACAAAAAGAATCTCACCAAATGTTCGAGAAAATACGGAAAAGGCGCGTATTGCACCTTGAAATCTAAGAAGAAGAAGACTTGAAGACTTGCGTGCCTTTCAAACTTTTCTTTATGCATTTTCGAGAAGATGTGGAAACTGCGCGCATTGCACTGTCGAAGCTAAACTGAACTCCCATTAAAAGAGCTCGCAGGCCTTTGACTTTTTTCATGGTTCATTGACTATTGACCAAAAGTCATGACAAATTTGACTACAAAGATTCAATGAAGTTGAAATTGGATGGAAATTAATGAACTGTCCACTGGAAACGGTCAGGACGTGCAGTAGAAAGGCACAATATAATTATTTCGCTTCACACAGTTTTGACGATTTACTTTCTCGTCATTACCTAAAAACTGACTTACTGTTTTTGTTACTTCCCTTTACTGCCAGCTGCGTGTCCTCTAATGATGACAGTACTATCAGTGTCACTATCCCCAAGCTACTAGTGATATGAAATATTACTTCAAAATAATACTTCAAATTTATGTTCAATGAAAGGATACCGTAGACAAGATGAGAGACAGAAAGTGCGAAATGTTACACAGGCTTGCATGCAGTTCTAAGCCTTTGGAAAATAAAGTTCGTTCGTTCGTTCGTTATTTTGTTCGTTTGTTCGTTCTTTCGTTCGCTCGTTCGTTCTTTCGTTCGTTTGTTCGTTCCTTCGTTCGTTCCTTCGTTCGTTCGTTCCTTCCTTCGTTCGTTCGTTCGTTCGTTTGTTCCTCCGTTCGTTCGTTCGTTCCTCCGTTCGTTCCCTCCTTCGTTCGTTCCTTTCTTCCTTCGTTCGTTCGTTCGTTCCTTCCTTCCTTCGTTCGTTCGTTCCTTCGTTCGTTTGTTCGTTCGTTCGTTCCCTCCTTCGTTCGTTCGTTCGTTCGTTCGTTCCTTCCTTCGTTCGTTCCTTCCTTCATTCGTTCGTTCGTTCCTTCCTTCCTTCGTTCGTTCGTTCCATCCTTCGTTCGTTCCCTCCTTCGTTCGTTCCTTCGTTCGTTCGTTCCTTCGTTCGCTCGTTTGTTCGTTGTTTCGTTCGCTCTTTCGTTCGTTCGTTCCTTCCTTCCTTCATTCGTTCGTTCGTTCCTTCCTTCGTTCGTTCGTTCCTTCCTTCCTTCATTCATTCGTTCGTTCGTTTGTTCCTTCGTTCGTTCGTTCCTTCCTTCCTTCCTTCCTTCGTTCCCTCCTTCGTTCGTTCCCTCCTTCGTTCGTTCCTTCGTTCGTTCGTTCCTTCGTTCGTTCGTTTGTTCGTTCTTTCGTTCGCTCGTTCGTTCGTTCATTCTTTCATTCGTTCGTTCGTTCGTTCCTTCGTTCGTTCGTTCGTTCGTTTGTTCCTCCGTTCGTTCGTTCGTTCTTTCGTTCCTTAATTCCCTATGCAATATATGGGTCATCAGTGTAGCTCTCAACGGACCATGATTCTTTAAGCAATTGTTAAACATTTATTCCAGCGGATTTGAGGAGCTGCGATAGCACAGTGGTTAGTGCACTGGCTACCTAGCTCTTTGGTCCATGGTTCGATCCCCAGCTGAGGTGAGATTTTTTTAGACCGCAAACGGCTCAGGGGTCGACCCACCCTCATGAATTGGGTACCAGAGACTGACTGGGAAGGTTAAGGCTGCCGGCTTGATGGTGACCACATCACCCATAGTGTTCTAATGGTCAAGAAAATATGGGCCTAACACCATATTCTCAATATGCTTCAATGGGCGTGTAACGGGATCCCCAGCGGATTTGACAACCCAGTAAGATACAGACTTTCATAAACCAGTGCTTGCGTAGAATATGACTGAAGGATTGAAGACAAATTCACTAATGAGGAATTGATGGAAAGAACCAAAAAAAAAAAAAAAATGCTAGTCAAAGAAGAGATGAGTAGAAGAGATTAGTTTAAGATCAGACACTCAATAAGAAACCACGTGATAACGTTCAAATATAGTCCTTGTTCTGGGATCTCCAGGGGATAAGAGACATAAAATACACAAGGAGAAGAGCACTGGAGACAGACATGAAAAGGAAACAGAAGACATAGAAAGAGCTTGACCTGTTGTCACATGACAGGGAGGTTTGGCATGTTTTTGGTAAGTACTCTTACTTGTGCTTAAGATGATAATTCCGGCGGATTTGAGTTTTTGTTTTCGTGTTTTTAAAATCGATACTGTGATGAATTTTTCCTGAAGCTACTTGCATTTACTAGCTTCTATTGGTAACTTTTCCTGTTTGTCACGTAAAATTTCCTATGTTTATTTTATGTAATAAAAGTATATAAACCAATAAAACGGTATTCAGTCAGTAAATCAGGTTTCTGGATTCGCACGTGAAAGACTTTCTAATGACAAATTTTCCTTTCGGAAAAGTGACTGTCAGAGTTTGGAGTATGGATTTATATATTGCCAATACTTTACATGACATTGACCAGCTTACTCTACACCGTCTCCGTCGATCTAACCTCACGTCTTCTGAATGGCGTGCATTGTCACGCCTTAGAAAACGTGAGGATATTGTTATCAAGCCGGCAGACAAAGGTGGTGCAGTGGTTGTTTGGCGTAAGGACTTATACACTCACGAAGAAGTTACACAGCTAGGTAACACCAACTTTTACTCACCTTGTGCTGATGATGCAACAGTCCGCAATAATCTTACTGTTTATAAGACTATCTGTGGCCTTGTCCATGATGTTCTTCTTCCTTCTGGTGCTTTATCTCTCCATATTTTTGATAGCAGTCTAGGTAAGCCTTCCTTTTGCATGCTTCCCAAGGTGCTTAAAATTGCTAACCCTGGTAGGCCTATTGTTTCAGCCTGTTCTTGTCCCACTGAATGTATTTCTGAATTCCTTAATAGTATTTTCCAGCCTTTAGTCGCCAATCTGCCTTCTTATTTGAAGGACACTACTCATGCTATCACTACTTTTTATTCGATCAGATTCACGCCTGGCCGTACTTACCGTCTTTTCCTCCTAGATGTTTGTTCCCTTTATACTGCTATTCCACATACTGATGGTCTCAAGGCACTCCAATTTTTTCTCGACCAGCGTACTGATCTTACAATAAGTACAGGTCCGCTTCTTCGCCTTGCTGAGTTGGTTCTTATTCTCAACTCTTTTGAGTTTAATGGCCAATTCTTCAACCAAATCAGTGGCGTCGCTATGGGTACTAAGATGGGCCCTAGTTACGCTTGCCTGTTTTATGGGCCACTTTGAATATTTGGTCTTTCAAAGTTACGATGGACCGATACCTGAGTTTTACCTCCGCTATATTGATGATGGTATTGGCGTTACAGACATGTCTGAGGTAGACCTCCGTCTATTTATTGACTATGTTGGTAATTTCAATCCTGCCATCAAATTCACTTTTGAAATGTCTACGACTTCAGTGAACTTCCTTGACATCACTGTGACTATTAGCCCTACTGGTCTTAAAACGTCTGTCTATTATAAGGCTACGGACGCTCATGGTTTCCTTCTTTATACTTCATCGCATCCTCTTAGTTGTAAAAATTCAATTCCCTTTTCTCAACTTCTTCGCTTGCGTCGGTTATGTCACGATGACGATGATTTCCATCAGCGAGCTCAAGGGATGCTCGAGTTCTTTCGCCGACGTCTTTATGCAGAACATGTTTTATCTGATGCTCTTAATCGCATCACACACGTCACTCGTCAGATGGCACTCACTACTAAACCTTCTGTCCAATCTGACAGACTCAAACTGGTTCTAACTTTCCATCCTCACTGTCTGGCGGAGAAGATAATTCCGTTTCGACATCTGCCTATTCTCCACTCTGATCCTGATACCAGAGAGTAGTTTCGTGATACACCTTTGGTGGCATATCGTAGGGATAGGAATTTTAGGGATATTCTTGTACACAGTCGATTGAGACATACTAGCCCTTCTGTCGTGAAACGAGTTGTGTAAACCCACTTCTTAGTTAAATCCCTATGTCGAGAGCCCAACCAATCAACGAGCAACATTCACCAGTCTCTGAGACAGAATAAAATTAAACTTAAGCCCTGTTTTTTGGGATGTGGGTCGCGGCCATCTTGTTCACGCAATATGGCGGAAAAAACGGAATAAAATTAGCCTGTACGAGGCATGAGACCAAACTGCAGACAGCCAATCAGCTTGCCCCGCCAGGAACCAACCAAACGCTTTCTTTAAGCAGTAGAACTTACTTCACCTGCCTATATAATCGGGCGGATTTTATGCATAATCACACATCACCGACACAAAGCCAGATACCGACCGACTGAAGAGGAGAAGCTGTCAACCTTGATTTATTGCTTAACTGAGTGCATTGACCTGCAGCCTGCTTCACTAAGTCGAGTCAAAACCTGGCCTGTTTAAATCTTGGAGGGTAAATATAATTTACTATTTGTAGGCAAATAGGCCTACAGCAGATATATAATGTTTGTATTGGTTGTGTGTCATTTATACTACCTACACCTGTATATATTTTATATATTTTGGTTCAATATGAACGTATCAGGTTACTGATTGTATCTTGGGGAAATTAGGATAATGATTGTATTTCCTGATATGATTGATGAAGACGAAGACTAATAGGACTCATACCTCAACCTATTGTCTCCTATAACTTCAATCTATTATCTCAGACCAACTGCAATATAACCAAAACAGTCCTTGTTAGGACTCAATCTATTGTCTCCTATAACTCAATCTATTATCTCCTATAACTTCAGTCGATTATCTCAGATAAAACCAACTGCAATATAACCAAAACAGTCTTTGTTAGGACTCAATCTATTGTCTCATCTAACTTAAATCTATTGTCCCATATAACTCCCACCTGAAATATAACCAAACAGTCCTCGTCTCATATACTCCTATCATAAGAACATAACAATATTGTTAGGATATATGTTACCAGCCAGTTTAGCACTTGTCAGAGAGGGCCTGGTATATTATAGGGGGAAGGAAATGGTTGTATCACACCTAGGTGTACATATTATTGGATGTATTCATGTATTGAATTTATATTATTGGATGTATTCATGTATTGAATTTATATTATTGAATGTATCCATGTATTAGTTTATCAGAAAGAATGTTTTGCAAGTAGACACCTGTTTTTGTCTCGCTATTGCTAACTCATACTGAGCCATGTTGTCATTCATTCTACATGCAGACACCTGAGACACGCTCATTTTAGAAATAGGTGGGCTTGAGGACAGAAATTAGCCCCTATATTTCCTTGTTACAGGTTTTATTCGTGTCATCAAACTGAGGTCGTATGTCCAGTCAATCCAGCTGCCTGGAACGTCACAGGAGCACAGAGATTGTACCTGAGCTTCATCTTTAGTCCCCCTCAGTCTTGGGTGGGCTAAAAGAACGATCCACAGCAGGTGGTGTGTCAAGCAAACTAAGCAGAACAGAACGTTTTGAGAGATGAGTACACATTAGTACCATTTCCGTCGGCAATTGTGAGCAAATTAACTGTCAGTGACGAAAACGAGATTTAGCGTAGCAAGAGACAATAAAAAGATTATAGCTGATAAATTATACGTAATTAACAGCACAGCTGATACATGTATTATAATTGAGTAACAGCACAGCTGATATAAATTTTTTGTTCCTATAATTGGAAGACTTGTAATATACAAGTGTATATATATATATATATATATATATATATATATATATATATATATATATATATATATATATATATATATATATATATTTGTAAATCATTTGTAAACTTACAAATCCATTACATTCCATTTTCCAACATTCACCCGTCAGCACAAGAGTAGATAGTGTTTATACTAAATAAATAATAAGGAAATTGTATTTGAACGACTTGTCAATTTTATCATTGTTAAGTAAAATTTGTTTCCTTGTCTTAATATCACAGTTAGTTACACAGCGGAGGTGGCAATTTATGTCGGTCTCCTCTCTACTAACTTTTCGAGATCAGAACATTCACAGCCGTAACTAATTTGATGATACCAGTAGTTCTCTCAGACACTGGGACTTCACCATTTTCTGCAGAAATTCTATTTCTGTTATTGTCAGTACTGTAGCAAGTTTGATTTGCTGGGGAGGTTATGATGTTATACCTAAAAGGAAAGAAGTCGGTGTCTGTGTTAACCGTGTGAGGTCAAGCACATGTAGGCCCCTGACTCTAATAGATGATAATGATGTATTTGCAGGGAACCTAACGCTACCTCCCTAGATCTCACACGGTCACTATTTTGGCTCTAGTGTCTGGTGTATGATGTACCTAATGTCTAGGGGAGAAATGGAAATGATGGCACATAAACACAAAACACTTTAACTCACTATAAGGAATTGACTAAAACAGTGGTTAAGGTTTTTCTTTAAAATTGAATATTTTCTTTTTACAATTTAATCTGCCTGTCCCGCCATCTCTTTTGGACAGGTCTTTGAAAATGAGGAAAAGATAGTTTACATAAAAGGATTAACTAAAATGTGTGGACACTTTGTCCAATAAGTATAAAGTCACTCTATCTCTCCTGTTGGTGTATTCACAGATTCCAATTTATTATCTAATAGTGTTTGTCACTTGTTAGGAGGGGCTGTAGTTTCATCCCCCCCCCCCCCCCCCTAAAATCCTGGGTATGATTGAAAATATCAAAGTTTATTGTAACTGAAGTGTCAGATATACCCAGATGCTAACACATCACCTGGGATTCTTTGTAGAAGGATAATTCAGTATGTCGTTGCAGAAAATATAGATATCTCAACACACACAAGCTCCTCCAGCTATCTGCTGACAGCATAAACGTTTTACCGGAGACTTGTTGGCGTTACACTCACTCATCAGATTTCCTGTCACCGGCTGGTAACAGGAAATAAAACCTCTGCAATAAAAGGACACCCTGGCCTTTTTATATCTGATCACACTTTATTATTATTATTTACATATGGTGGTATGGGGTCAGCCTCGCGTACATACAGGTGCACTCGCCCCTAATTTTATATGACTCACACCTTGCTGTGACCACACCTCAGGTCTCTATGGCAGATATGCCACTGTACTTTTACATATTTTTCCTCAATACAATAACGTGGAGTAACCACATTTCCTTTTGAATGATTTGCTCTTCTTTTTTAAATTATAAACCCTCCAGGCATGTTGAACAGTGTTCATGGAACACGGAGGCTTACTAACATATTCTAATACAATAATATTAAAACAAAATCATGACAATATACAACAGTTAGATACAGTTCAATGTGAGGACTCAACAATGTCTGCTCCCGGCATGTCCTTCACTTTTCCCAATAGCAGTATCTAACTTTGGCAGTTGTAATAAACATATTAATACATAAAGCATTCTTACCACAATTTCAAGAAATAGTAACAAATAACGCTGACTTGCAAAGAATGGCCTCAGTTTTTCTCTGCCCTGCCCAGACTGCTAATTAATTCGTTATTTTACAAATTAACACAGCTGATCTCAGCGCATTTGAAAGAAAAAGTTTTTGTCAACTGGCGATGAGCATTGAAAGCTTTTTGCCAATATCTATTAGTACTGGCCAATGGAAAACTTGCGACTACCAGAATTCAAATGTAGTTTTTGAAAAACAAAAAAAAAATTCCAAACAAACTCTGTGTCTGGTAGTCGATTGGTCAGTCTGCGTTAGTTATGCCCAATAGAAAAAGATGTTTCGTTTTTAGTTACATTTTTCCTATCTCTCCCCTTTCACTCCTATACCAACTAATAGAATTTGAATTACTACCATGCCTCTTTTTAAGCTGGCGTCCCCACAAACGTTATGAAAAAAACAAGCAGGAACCACAGTCTGTCCGTCTTAGTGTTACTAGACATATAGTATTATCTCAATAACTTGGCTAATAATTGGACTACCATATATTTTAAACCATATTTGGGCTCAGGAGATACTAAGCTATACTACCATATGATTTTTATGGTCAGTTTCATTATGGTTTAGATTTTCAATTTTTTCACTGTCAATCGTCAAATAAAAAATTTACACAAGTCGGCCATCTTCCCCCTCTTATCTCTCTCTAGCATTTTTATTCAAATAACTAACTTGTTTGAGTGACGTCAGAAATACATTACTCGGCGAGAATTTAAACCGTCTGTGTGTATATATCATCGGGCTAATCCCACCGCGTGTCAAGCGAAGCGGGGTTTTTTATTATCATAGGACTAAAATCTTACTGAAATGAGCGATTATCTCGCAGATTTTGCTACAAGTACTATACTGATCCAAGAGCCAAATAAAACCTCTCGCCACACCTTCATACTTTGGTACTAAACCATGCCAACGCCGTATATGTAAGAGCTGTCTGTTTGTACTCCAAACTCAGACAGTCACTTTTCTGACAGGAAAATTTATCATTAGAGAGTCTTTCACCTTCGAATCCAGAAACCTGATTTGTGCTATCATCTGCAAGAGGTGTGGCATTACCTATATTGGTGAAACTGGCAGACGTTTGGCAGGCAGGTTTCGTTAGCACTTAAATGACATCTATCATGGCAAACATTTACCGGTGTCCCTTCATTTCAATAGGCCTGACCATTCAGGTAATTCCAATATTCATGTCACTGCCCTCCTTTCATGTGTCGGTGATGACCGGACTCGCTTTTCGTTGGAGAATCGTCTTATTTTTCAAATGGGCTGTTTATCTCCAAAAGGATTTAATGTCCAACATCATTTTGCATAAATTCTGGTGGCTTTTCTCTCTTTTTAATTCTCCTTTATTTGTTGTTTTTTCTATTTATCTTCTTATGTTTTTGTTTTGGTTCGTTTCGTATCCTTTTGTATCTTTTTAAATTGTCGCTATCTTATACGTCACTTCCTTAGACGATTTCTTGGACAGGTACCTCAGTGTTCTATTCCAAGCATCTACGGATCTAGCTAAGTGACCTTTTACTTGTTCCAAAATTTTGTTCATTCTTTTTTTCGTTTCGTTGATTATTTACTTTCTTGTTTCGGTATTTCTTTCAGGTTTTACGATTTTCTTGTATTATTATTGTTCTTTCTTCGCTCATCACTGTGTGTGTTTACTTATTCCATCTGCTTGTATCGCTCATTTTGTATATGTTTCTCATCATCGTATGTTTTTGTAGTACTGTAGCCGTGCTTTTGTGTAGCTGTCATATTCGTATACTGTCTTGTTTGAATGTTAGTTATTTGCTTGAATGGTGTAAGCGAAGACAGTTAGATATTTGCTTGAATCAGACGCGAATGATATTTTATATGAATGTACAAATAGTTCAAGTCCTCACGGTCGCATCAACACCAACAGTGTCGACGGAAAGACACTGGAACTCATGATTGGTAAAGTTACAATCCACGGTTTATTTGACAATCACTTTGACAAAGGACGATACAAAAATCTTGCATATATTGGAAACTTCCTTCCAGATCAAATGGTAGGTAATGTTCCATCAGGTATATGGTTAATCAACATAACGTACATCAGAAAAATCTTGAAGGTTCATCTTACAATAGTGAATAGTTGGTTTAACAAATGTTCTCTGAGACGGTTGACCTTTCAAGGACAATCTCTCCTCGTACAACCAAAAGTATAAGATCCAATCAAATAGATATTCCCTCCTATCTAGATAGTCAAGAGAATACGACTTCTAGATTTCATAATACAATCATTAATTTGAAATATATATCCTAGGCTGAACTTCTAACTTTGGTTTACCTTCCATCAAAAGAGCCGTTAATCGTATGACGGCAATTCTAATATTCAATAACGTAGATCCCGTAATTTCAATCAACGAGTTTCAATATAAATATGCTCGGAACTTTCAATGCATAAATGTTCAAGTTTGATCCTTTCTGGTTCCAACGCATGAGGGTACCAGCTAGAGGTCGACTTGAAGAAGTTATGTCAATGACGACATTAATTCAATAAAATATATAATCAATTATATTAATACCTTACTCTGTGATACTGGGGCTATGTCTTGAATGCAGTGAGCCGATCACCAAAGTAAACATCAATATGCCCGAACACAGGGGCTAAAATACATCAACAGACCATACTGTCTGGTAGGGATCCTGCTTCATTCTCTAAGCAGATACGTCATCTCCCTTTGTTTGACAACAAGCGCGTTAATTTCAAAATCCCCAAAAATGTGCGTTCTCGTGCACAATAAATTTAATATACCAAACGTATTACTAATATCTCAATTGGTGCGTACACTTTTAACAAAGACAGGACCTGAGACTGTCTGTATTTGTTAAAGCCTGTTAAGGACTTAAAAAAGGACACAACAGTTACCTTACAACCCCTCCTGAAAAAAAATTAATTCTATTAATTTTTTTTCTTCGTTAATAAACGCGGAAAGGTGAATCAAATTTACATATTCATGTACTAATAATACACCCCCCTATATATACTAATGAGAAATGGGATGTAGAATTAAATTCAACATCAATAAATAAAAGATGTAATAAACAAAATTTCCAACCACAATCCATCAATTTGGAATAATTGTGGCACCAAGAAGAGAAATTAAAGTATGAAGGATGATGAACTAAAACAACGAGGATGTAAAACCATCAAACTAAAAAATCAAAAAGTGAATTATAAATGATTAAGATGAAATTACATCATAAATGAGAAGTGAATTCATAAACAACCAAAAAGAATGCAAATAAAACACGCAAAGTGATCAAAGCAATTAATAAACCACGCGAAGTGATCAAGACACTTAGCTGTTTCTAAAATTAATTAGTGACACTAATTAACTAAGAGTGCTAAAATAATACACTAAAAGTGGTGGTTTCTAGTTCTAAGAACTATTATACAAACTATTATTGTTAACCACTGTGAAATATACAACTAATTAAATGATCTTAATTGCTAATATCTAATCAAAATTGTTCATGTCTTAAAATTGTTACCAATCCCAGTTATTATAATCTCTAATAACCTTAAGAAGTTCCATTATCATTTCCGAAAACAGTCAATAATCAATGAAGTTCCGTTTTATTAATATCCAACGACATTGAAATGTTATTTTCCGAGTAATCCTGAAAGTTAACATACTCCACTTGGAAAAGCATGTATCTAACACCTTAGAAGGATGATTTTATAGATTTACAATGTAACGTTCGGAAGGAAATGTTGTCCATTTAAAAACAAAAGTTAATTTTCTTTACGTCAATGTTATTGACATGACACTGTTATTGTCTTACAATACTAAAAGTCTGAATAATCAATTTCCATACGCAATACAGTGAAGATATAACTTGAGTAGACGTTAAATAAATCATCAAAGTTATTTGATCATTACGTTACAATTGCGAGACTGTCTGTGTAGAGGTTCCAATTTCTGTAGGGCGTATTTGCTCGCTTGGATCGCTTGGACACCTAGATAAACAGTCCGCTAACACATTTTGTGATCCTGGTATGGAACGTATGGTAAAACTGTAAGGTTGCAAAGTTATAGCATATCTGGTGGATTTCGCTGACTTGACGTCTTTGGTGTTGAGAGCAGTGAGTGCTTTTTGATCAGACTCAACAATGAAATGAGATCCCAACAAATAACGCTCAAGTTTGGTAATTGACCAAACTAACGCTAGAAGTTCCTTATCCAGAACCGAGTATTTCTGCTCCGTTGCTGTTAACTTTCTTGACACATACATCACTGGATGCAAGGTACCTAAGTACTCTTGAAGTAGTACACTCCCTATTCCGTAATTTGACGCGTCACTGCGAAGGATGAAAGGAATGTTTCGATTAGGTAGCATCAAAACCGGAGGTTTGGAGAAAAAAATTCTTGATAGAATCCAACGCGATTTGATGTTCATCCGACCACCGAATCACGTTAGCTGTGCCTTCCTCAACAATGAAGAGAAAGGAGCAGTAATGGTCGATAAATGAGGAATAAATTTACCGTAAAATTGTATGAGACCTAACAAAGCTCGTACTTGTTTCTTTGTTTTAGGAGCGGTAATGTTCACGATTTTTGTGACGTTACTGTCCTCAGTATATAATTTGCCATGACCAATACGGTGGCCTAAAAACGATATATCGTGAAAACCCACGAATGCCTTGGATGGCTTAGCTGTTAGGTTAAATGACCGTAACGTGGACAGTAATGTGTTCAATCCATGAACATGTTCATCCCATGAGTTGCTAAAGAGACAAATGTCATCGATGTATGCAATGACATCGGGACGATGAGACAGTATGCGGCGCATCATACGCACGAAAGTGGCAGGAGCATTCACTAACCCAAAGGGCATAAAATTCCATTGGAATAGGTCCCGAGGTGTCGAGAAGGCAGTAAGTGGCTTTGCATTTTCTGTCAATGGGACTTGCCAATATCCTTTTGACAGGTCAAATTTAGAAAAGAAAATAGAGTCAGACAATCTAACTAATAATTCTTCTAACAAAGGTAATGGTTCTGCGTCAAATTGTGTAACTTTGTTTAATTTTCTATAGTCTACACAAAGACGAATATTGTTATTTTTTTTCCTGATGATCACCATAGAAGAAGAATATGGTGACGTTGAAGGTTCAATTATCTTTAATTGAAGCATTTCATCCAACTCCTTATCAACCTGAGCACGAAAGTGCAAAGGGATAGGGTATGGACGAACTCGAATAGGTGTGTCGTCAGTCAATAGAATGTTATGTTTAATAACTGACGTACGACCTGGGATGTCAGTGAGGACATCCTGATAAGATTTTAGAAGTGAGGAAACTTGCTGGTTTTGATCAGCCGAAAGATCAGAAGAAATAGTAACATCACTCCAACTTTCAGTCGGATGGAGTGGTACCACCGGTATAGTTAATGGTACGTCTTGAAAAGAAGACTCTTCTTCTTGAATGACAGCTAAAGTGGTATAGTGATGAATAGGAGGTGTAGGATCGTCAGTTGACTGGAATACTGACTGAAGATAGTCAGGACGTGTATGATATTCCTTTAACATATTAATGTGAAAGGTTTTATGTTTGCCCTTTACATCGACAATGTAGTCGACATCCGAAATTCTAGAGATTATTCTAAAAGGGCCACTCCAGGTAATGAGTAGACGATTATTTTTAGAAGGCAATAATACATATGCCTCGTCACCCGGAAGAAGCTGTCGAAGACGTCTATACTTGTTTGCAAAAAGTCTAGCTTTTTCTTTTGCTTGTTCAGATGCTGCGGTAGCTAACCTACATGCATCTATGATCCTTTTTCTCAAAGAGATCACATACTCATAAGAGGATTGAGTCTCCTCTTCGATATTTTCTTCAATGAGTAAGTCGTGGAGTAACGACATTGGTCCGCGAGGTTGGATGCCGAAGACTAATTGATACGGAGAGAAACCGGTTGCTTCGTTTTGCACCTCGCGATACGCAAAGAGGGCAGAAGGTAGGACTCTGTCCCAACCCTGAGGATGATCTTGCGTAATCTTACCCAGTAACTGTTTGAGTGTCCTATTCTTACGCTCAATTAATCCATTGGACATTGCGTGGTAGATCGAACTAAGCGATCTATCAATACCTAACAACTTCATGACTTGTGACATAGCTTCAGTTACAAACTGAACACCATGGTCAGATAAGATCTTACGCGGAAAACCTAAGCGCGAAAAGATCAACCATAATGCCTCTGCAACACTAGCAGATGATGTATTTTTCAGAGGTATGGCCTCCGGCCAACGAGTACACATATCAATACAAGTGAGAATATGTGTATGTCCTCTTGCAGAAGGTTGCATAGGACCAATGATATCAATAGCCATTTTCTCAAATGGTCGAATCGGAATGTCCGCAGCCTGAATGGGAGCTGCGTGGTATGGACCCCGAACTCTGAATTCCTGACATGTCGTACACGAACGGCAGTAGATATTCACATCTCTGTGAACGCCTGGCCAATAGAATGCAGATAGCACTCTGGATTTGGTTCGTGAAAAAAACATGTGGCCTGCGCATTGAGAGTCGTGTGCGTGACGCAATATACGAGCTCTCATAGAAAAAGGTACTAAAATCTGAGACCGTACAACCAAGAGTATAAGATCCAATCAAATAGATTTTCCCTCCTATCTAGATAGTCAAGAGAATACGACTTCTAGATTTCATAATACAATCATTAATTTGAAATATATATCCTAGGCTGAACTTCTAACTTTGGTTCACCTTCCATCAAAAGAGCCGTTAATCGTATGGCGGCAATTCTAATATTCAATAACGTAGATCCCGTAATTTCAATCAACGAGTTTCAATATAAATATGCTCGGAACTTTCAATGCATAAATGTTCAAGTTTGATCCATTCTGGTTCCAACGCATGAGGGTACCAGCTAGAGGTCGACTTGAAGAAGTTATGTCAATGACGACATTAATTCAATAAAATATATAATCAATTATATTAATACCTTACTCTGTGATACTGGGGCTATGTCTTGAATGCAGTGAGCCGATCACCAAAGTAAACATCAATATGCCCGAACACAGGGGCTAAAATACATCAACAGACCATACTGTCTGGTAGGGATCCTGCTTCATTCTCTAAGCAGATACGTCATCTCCCTTTGTTTGACAACAAGCGCGTTAATTTCAAAATCCCCAAAAATGTGCGTTCTCGTGCACAATAAATTTAATATACCAAACGTATTACTAATATCTCAATTGGTGCGTACACTTTTAACAAAGACAGGACCTGAGACTGTCTATATTTGTTAAAGCCTGTTAAGAACTTAAAAAAGGACGCAACAAGTACCTATATGTAATTCTTGTCCTTGTCACCTGTTTGTAACTGTGGCTGACGAAGGGTAAAACCCGAAACGTCCCTTGTTTCATGTGAACCGTTATTTGTAGAACTGATTCAATATCGTTTTATTGGTTTATATACTTATATTCCTTACCAGTTTTACAGCAGCCCCTTAATTTATTTTATGTAGCAATATTTGTTTTAATAGTAGCGATATCAGCTTTAAACAAGGCCTCCTTTTTACAGCCATGTAAAAGATACTATCTTTGAAGGAGTTAATCAAATAGCTCTTCACCATCCCTACCCTTCAGCTCCTAACGGAGCATAGGTTTCAACAAATTCACGCCAGGCCTACTTGTCTTGTTCAAGGTTTTTGCCTTTTCTTCTTTATCCCTGTCATAGCTCTCACCAGTTGCCATCTCAATTTGCTTTAAGAAGTCCACCTCAACACCGTCTTACATGGGATTCCACGAATAGATAACATGACCAGGCCAAATATTTAAACTGGTGAAAGATTTCAATAGGAGAAATAAAAACAATTCTATATTGTGGAGGAAAGTAATTATAGAATTTTCTTCATTTTACAATCTGGTTGAAAAGTCATTTCCAATTTTTTTAAATTGTTACTTTTTCATTGCTACCCAACTAATTTATATGAAATATATGTCAAACTACAGAAAATTAAATTGTATTACATAAAACGCGGTCACGTTAACAGTACACCACAATCTGTAATCCGGTCTGTCAGACGAATAATTTCATTGCGGACGGCAATTTTTGTTTGAACATCACTGTATTGGCCATAGATGGATGGGTTTGAAAAAAAAAATCGAAAAAAGGTGATTCGTCTTACGAGGACAAAAGACAAAGAAAATAGTCTACGTTACGGCCACAAGGCCTTCGTCAGGAAAGGAAAGAAAGTGAAGGCTAGATAGGACACATAAAAACTAAATAAAAAAAAAAAATAAAATAAAAACTGGGTACTTCCCTGAAGGCAAGAACCGAAATTCTATCAAAATCGCTGTCCTGTTGATAAGCGCGTGGCTGAACAGAAAGCGACTTCCGCCGCCGGATGTACACAATGCATACTAAGAAACTAAAAAAGTTTTTTAGTTTCTTAGTATGCATTGTGTACATCCGGCGGCGGAAGTCGCTTTCTGTTCAGCCACGCGCTTATCAACAGGACAGCGATTTTGATAGAATTTCGGTTCTTGCCTTCAGGGAAGTACCCAGTTTTTATTTTATTTTTTATTTTTTTTATTTTTTTTATTTTTTTTTTTTATTTAGTTTTTATGTGTCCTATCTAGCCTTCACTTTCTTTCCTTTCCTGACGAAGGCCTTGTGGCCGTAACGTAGACTATTTTCTTTGTCTTTTGTCCTCGTAAGACGAATCACCTTTTTTCGATTTTTTTTTCAAACCCATCCATCGTATTCCACGTCTTACCGCAGTTCCCCTCCACTTCCTCGATTATATATGTATTGGCCATAGTAGATTTTATTTGGTGTCTGAATGTATGAATGTGAGTTTCTACGCACGCACATACATACACTAACATACAACCACACATAAAAGAAAAAGATATAAGAAACAGATAGAACAGAGGTTGCTGGCGACTAGTCACCTGTCATTGTTCTGCCACCTTTTTTCCCCGCAGAACCTAGTCTAAAGCTTTCGCAGCCCATGTAAGTAATCGTTACGTTTTAGAATCTGCGCCCCGTTTCGAAATCGTCTTCTTTCTGTCTGATCTGCCCCAAGTTCTTATAGCAGATTCTATGTCTGACACTATGATAAATGATCATCTTCTGCCCCAGTCTCCAATGTCAGATAACAAAAAAATTTTTTTTTTTTTTTAAATAAAATTTTGCCTCATTTTGGCGAGGCGCTTCCCGTTCAACCTAGTCAGTTATGTTAGGGCGCATGTCCAAATTTTAAAGGCATTTAGGTCTGATAATATAAAACAAACTAACAATTATAAAATTATTGAGAATTGTGTGGCAAAGAACGAGGAATAACTTCCATCATTTTCCTGTCCGCTCCTTACAAACGGAACATGGAACCACCACTGATGTTGATTTCCTTGCAGGAAGCCTGCACCAATCAGTCACGTGCTCTTGTATCGGTGATTCCTGTATCAGTTTATTTTACATGATGAGGTCACCAACCTCATGCACAACCACATGTTAGTCGCCTTATACGACATGCATGAAAGTTGCAGTAAGTCTATTCTTTCTTTGTCTTTTTGGAGACCCTTGGGAACTACACAAGCGACGAATGACGTACTTCACAGGAAAAAACCATTTGGTAAACCCTTCCAATTCAAGAAAGCGGTGTTTCCCAGATTGTGGAACATGTACCCTCTAGGGCACGCAAAAGGTGTTCAAATCGTACGCGGCAGAAATTTTAAATTTTGCTTCGTCATGCTTTGTTTAACTGCTTCTTCTTCTTCTTCTTCTTCTTCTTCTTCTTCTTCTTCTTCTGCGTTCGTCCTAAAAAGGACGTTTGTTACGTTGTGTCGCCGTTTACATCAAAGCTGCGATATCTGTGCCTTTCGGCCCGACACATCCGTTTTCAGCATGGCATTTTTTGGGACCGGGTTAGCCTTCCCTTTTCGATCCCTACTCTCTGAGCCAGACTGCAGTGATGCAGCCTGTTTCCAGGACCACCACTTGGAGGTGGAGTAAGGTCTTGGTCAGCTCTGGTTCACTGACCCTGACGCAAGCAGTCACGCTATGGGTCGCTTACTGCATTCCTCACTTTTGGTGCATCTTCGGTCCCGATTAACTGCTAAATACAGTTTTTTACAATTTGAGAATGGTGTATTGTAGATATTATAGAAGAATGGGGCACATCTCTTGACAACAGAAGAAAACAAATAAAGAGGTCCTAAAATATCTAGGAAAGAAAAGAGAATTACTGAAGGAGATCAAAATTAGACAGCTAAAATATTCTGGCCATGTAAAAAGACCTACCACCTTTCTGAAGACCATAATAGAAGGCAGAGTGGTAAGCAAACGGGCAAGAGGAAGATGACGCTATAAGTGGGATGATAACAACAAGAGATGGACAGGAAAGAGTTTATCAGAGTGCACCATCAAGACAAACAGACAAAAGACGTTGAAAATCCATTACAGCCGAACTTCGATGTGAATATGGCACCTGATGATGATGAGATATAATAGTATGAGCGTTGGTCTCGTTCTTGATTACATTGCCGATGTCTTTGCTCAATTAAACTACGAGTATTAGTCTTTGCAAGGGAAGCTTAAATCTACATTACATGTTGACTATAAAGTGTACGCCATTCTCGCATAATTGCAACTGTGGCATAAAATTCTTAGTAATGGTGAACTAGATTCTTTTCCATCTCTTCATGATTTAATCATCTGTTCGGCTAAAAAAAGAACATTGATGGAAATTGTTGGTAATGTGCTGCAAACTAAGAAGGAAGATTTACAGAAAGATCTTCGTAAGTAGTCCGACAACACATTTAACTGGATAAGAAATCTAATGTTATTATCATTTTGTTTGCATAAATAGTATATTGTATAACTTTTATATATACAGTATATATTAATAATACCTAGGCACGTTAATAACATCGGAAGGAAGATGCATCTCTGAAGTGAAGAGCAGAATAGCCAAGACAAAAGCAGCATTCTTTAGAATGTAAAATATTTTATGCAACAGTTCTTTGTCTCTGGAAGTAAGAAAGCGAGTTCTTTCGTGCTACATAGAACCAATCCTGCATACCGGAGTGAGTCATTGACAGTTAGTAAACAAGTTAGAAAAACCACTAGAAGCCATAGAAATGTATTTTTACAGAAGAATGTTAAACATACCATGGACAGCTGAAAAGTGTAATGGAGATATCCTGAAAGAGGCCACTACGGACAGGAAGCTTATTCCTCATCATAGAAGAAAGGAATCTGCTTTCTTTGGGCATGTTATGAGAAGAAGAAAGTTCCTAACAACAGGAACGATTAAAGGAGAAAGAATAACGGAAAACAAAGAGAGAAGATAATGGTCATTTTGACATCATGGCATCGAAAGAAGTCATCAACAGAACTGATAAATAATAATGGAGAGAGGAAGTTGCACAGAGACATGATCGCCTACTCTACTAGGTATGGTACTTGAAGAAGACGAAGGTATATTAATAAATCAATAGCATTTATTAGATACTAGTGTAAAAGCCCGTCATAAGATGGGAATTAAATTAAAAGACGTCAATACCTAACGGCAATTTTACTTATTCAAAAGTATTAAAAACAAACCACTGTGCATCACCCCAGTTCTACACATATTTTTGTGCACACCGTCATTTGCGCACTTTTCTTTGTCGAGTGTTACTATTTTCGGGAGATTACATATAAGGGAAACAATACAATTAATGTCTAACTTTTAACCAAAGTTGCATCCCTTAGCGTTAGTGACAGAAAAAGCTGGGATTTTATATATAGTGATACCCTAGTGTGTCCCATGTAGGTCCCGGGGATGTCTCAAGATACAATTAAAGAATATGACTGCTGCTCCATCGGGCATGTCGTACGAGGCGTCTATTATAAAGTTGTGCAAGGGGCTGACAACCTCAATATTTGAAAGAAGTTGCTACATCAGTTACGCTACAAGCGCACATGAATGATTTAATGCAGGCTTTCTGATTGGGAGGGGGTGTGGAAGGGAAGGGGGGGGGGGGGGGGAGCTGCAGCGCTCCGTTCTCGATAAGGGACGAACAGGAAGAAGAAGAAGAGTTGCAGATAACATAGTATTATTAAACTACACCCAAGTTATCTAAGAGCCACAGTAAGCAGTGAACTGGCTTCCCAACTTGGCGGTCCATGGTTCGATCCCCAGTTGAGGTGGGATTTATTTTGGAGCAACACGGCTCTAGGGTCGACGCATCCTCATGAACTGGGTACCACAACAACTTTGGGAAGGTTAAGGCGGATGGCGTGATGCTGATCAGATCACACCTAGTGTGCCGATGGTCAAGAAAATATGGGCCTAACACCATATTCCCAATATGCCTCAATGGGCGTGTAACGGGATCCTTTTTACTAACTAGTCTTCGTCCAAGAGGGGTAGTCGGTAAAACTAAACTCTTATAGTAGTCTTATAGTAGTCTTATAGTAGTCTTATAGTAGTCTTATAGTGGTCTTATAGTAGTCTTATAGTAGTCTTATAGTAGTCTTATAGTAGTCGTATACGGGGTAGTCGATTATTGTTAGTTTGGGAAACACTGAAGGAAGGATTCAGGCAATTCTCCCATGAGTTGTGCTTATTTTAAAATAGTTTCAGTTAAATTATCTGAATACCAGATTCTTGTTCCACTTAATTTGATCAATAGACTCTATATTTTTTCATTAAATTTGTTTGAATTAAAGCGGTATTGATCTATGCCCCAGTGATTATTTCTACATTAGTCGTAATTATTAAATACTTGCTCGTATGCCAGGAAGAAATTTCTGAGATTTAAATGTTCCCCATGTTTTACTGTTGACAATGCTTGATGACAGGTAACAGTAATTTTGGTTATAACATACACAGACAAAAGACAAAGATTATGAGAATAAATGCAACAAATGATAAGCAGATAGCACTGGGAGATGCATCCTTACAAGAAGTGGAATCATACATATTATTGGTTTTAGCAAAGTTGGAGGAACAGATCATGACATCAAACTATGAATACAACAGACTAGAGAAGCTTTAATTACATCGGGAAATATATGGAAACCAAAACAAAAATCAAGTGAAATACAGAAATAAGAATGTCCAGTCAGGTCAAGTATGGCTCTGAAACAATTAACAACAAAAATAACAACTAGAAAGAGATAAACCTACATAAAGGGGTGTTTACACAGCTTCCAGAGAGTTAAATGTTATGGCAAGAAGACCAAAAGGCAGATGAATAATCGACATCACACAAATGCAACAACAAAACGGTCTTTTGCTTTAAGATGTTGCTGATTGTAACAGAATAAATATACTACAGTTCTGGGGAAGCAAACTAGAAGATATTTCATACTTTGTATCGTATCTAAATTAGCACGACACTGCCTGAACACCATAATCACTCTTTGCGAACAACTAGACTGTTCATCTAATTTATGCAGCTCTCTATTATGCAGTTCTGTTTTAAGCATGTCTTTACTAAGTAAATCGCTATTAAGCATTAATCTATGAAGTATTTATCTATTAAGTAATAATCCATTAAGTAGTTCACTATTAAGTAGTTCTCTAATAATCATTTATGTATTAAATATTTATCTATTAAGCATTTCTCTATAAAGCATTTCTATATAACGCGTTTCTCTTTTAAACAGTTCTCTATTAAACAGTTCTCTATTAAGCAGTTCTCTATTAAGCAGTTCTCCATTAAGCAGTTCTCCATTAAGCAGTTCTCCATTAAGCAGTTCTCCATTAAGCAGTTCTCTATCAAACAGTTCTCTAATATGCACTTCCCTATTAAGCAGTTCTCTATTATACAATATATATACAGTAGAACTCCATTTATCCGAACCCCATGGGACCGAGCATCGTTCGGATAATCAAATGTTCGGATAATTGGATTACATAATGTATCGAGTACATGTACACATATTTCTAAAAATAATTAACCAACACAAGGAAAATACACTATAAAACATATTTACTTGTACTGTAATAATAATACCCACACTGTATTAGATTACTGTATCACCAAAATCTTTCATTACACTGCAGTGCATGTACTATTTGTATTATTTTTTTTTTTTTTAAGAAAGAGAAATGTTTTCAAAATAACATTACAAACGATTCAAAACCAGGCGCAACTTACGAATACATGTACTTGCACAGATGTAGCCCACTATTTAAAATAATGAGGAATCCTCTTTTGCATCAAACTGGATAGTCTCCTTTTGGTTGCTAAGTCCCGCATTCTCTTCAACAGCAGAAGCTGTGTAGGACAGCTGTCATCTTCTTGCTCGTACCAAGCCATCGCTGTTTCTAGTGCTATAAAGGCCTCTTCAGGACTTGGTCGACGTTTTGGTTTTTCTTCATAATCTACAAGTACATCATGTACTTCTGAGGAGTCTTCGTCATCGGTCACTACATGTATTTGGTTTTCTTTTTGCACAAAAGACAAAATGTCTTCGTCATTCAAAAACTGAAAACCAGAATCATTATCATCTTCTAGCCACATGTGGGCATCATCTTTGTCACAGTCCGAAAATCCGGGCATTGAAACAGTTCCACAACTTCATTTATACAATCATCATTTGTGTCCACTGCAGTAGTTTCATTTCCTCCTTTTTTCCCAAGCAATCTATTCCACGCCTTGTTGAGATTATCTTGTGACAGGGTGGTCCAAGCATCAGCTAACATATAGCAGCAGTCTTTGAGATTAAGCTTTTTGGAAAACGCCACCACACTTTCTTCATCTTCAGCCAACAATAAACGACGCAGGACTTCCTTCTTGTACATCTTTTTAAGCTTTGCTATAACACCCTGATTCATTGGTTGAATCAGTGCTGTTACATTGGGAGGCAGAAAAATTACTTTAAAATTTGCATCAACTGCATTCAGTGTATCCGTCTCTGGATGAGATGGTGCATCATCCAGTAGAAGAATTACTTTTCCAGTTTTCTTTTCTTGTTCTCCCAACCTCTTCACATTTGGGATGAACTGATTTGTATACCAATCAAGAAATATTTCACTATTCATCCAAGCACTCTTTTGTGCTTTGTAGCACAATGGGAGACATGTCACATTCTTTAAACAACGTGGTTTTTTGGCTTTGCCGATCATTAGCACCGGAAAACGATGACTTCCACTGGCATTCGCGGCTACCAAAATTGTTACTCTCTCTTTGTACTTTTTAAACCCAGGGGCAGCTGCTTCGCGCTGAGATGCAAGTAATTTTTGAGGCAATGATTTCCAGTATAAGCCAGTCTCATCGGCATTATACACATCATCGAGTGAATA
This sequence comes from Oreohelix idahoensis, assembly GCA_024509875.1. Taxonomy (NCBI): domain Eukaryota; kingdom Metazoa; phylum Mollusca; class Gastropoda; order Stylommatophora; family Oreohelicidae; genus Oreohelix; species Oreohelix idahoensis. Next base: position 466,277 of record JAMPIV010005338.1, read on the forward strand.
ACCTTCTTCTTCCAAAAAAGCCAAGAATGTTTCTTTAAAATTTTCAGCGGCAGTTGCATCGCTAGATAAAAATTCCCTTTGAATCTCCAGTTCTCGTATGCCATGACGAGATTTAAAGTCAGGAGGACCGTCAAGTTGATTGTTGAACTGAAGTGCCTTTTCACACAATAGAGAGCCAGAGATAGGTTCCGATTTGCTTCTTCTTTGCAGACACCATATATGCAAAGCCTCTTCCAATTTCAAATATTTCGCATTTCTCATGGTTTTACGTTTCTTCGACCCATTTTCACTCTCCAATTTCGATGCAAAACTCATAATTTTATCCTTTTTACTTTTGATGTCAGAGACGGTAGCTTTCCCAACATTGAAAATCCTCGCAAGTGAAGACACAGTTTCACCTTTTCCTAGTCTCTTGATAATTTCTGTTTTCGTTTCAATTGACAAAACATTGCGGTTCCTTTTATATGCTTTAGGCCTACTGGAAGATGCCATATCGCACAGAGAAATACTTGTACACCAAAATTATTCTGCTGTAGTAGCAGACACAATTATTTTAAGTTGAACTGTCTGTTTAGCCAGTGTTCTGCCTAGAACGCACACGTACACTGGATTGGTAAACCAGATATTAACTGACTTTATGATCTAACTGACTTCCTGTACGTAAGCGACCGACCATTAGCACATCCCATCCTCTACAAATTGTTCGCACACATTTGAAGCTTGCCGCATGAAAAGATGCAGAAATGTAGTCTAACGTGACTGGTGGCGATTGATATATTTTTTTTTTCTGGAAAAAGTGTTCGGATAATTGGATGTTCGGATAATTGGGGTTCGGATAAATGGAGTTCTACTGTATTATAACAGCTTTCTGCTACACAGCTCTCAATTATGTAGATCTCTACTAAGCAGTTCTCTTTTAAACCTGTTCTCTTTAAGCTTCATAGGGAAGTGCATAATAGAGAACTGCTTAATAGGGAAGGAGCCGCGGTAGCATAGTGGTTAGTGCACTGGCTTCCTAGCGCAGTGGTCTATGGTTCGATCCCCAGATGAGGCGGAAAATTTTTAGGCCACAAACGGCTCCTGGGTCGACCCAGCCCCAAATGGGTACCAGAGCTACTCTGGGAAGGTTAAGGCGGCCGGCGTGATGCCGACCACATCACCCCTCGTGCGCCGACGGTCAAGATAATATGGGCCTAACACCATATTCCCAATATGCCTCAATGGGCGTGTAACGGGATCCTTTACCTTTACCTTTTTTTTTAATAGGGAAGTGTATAATAGGGAAGTGTATGTGGTAAAGTGGGATGATATAAATACTTATAGGGGACTTAGTGTATTGACTGAGATCAGCTGTGAAGGTATCTGTATCTAATAGGTGTAGTGTTTTACAGATAACCTTACTTGCTACCACATTTATACCTCAGTCAGAATTATTCTGGAATATTGTGATGACTACGTTGAATGTCTAGGGTTATGTAAATGATGAAGTGTAAGTCACAACAACAACAGACAGATAAACAATTTAATTTATTCCACCACACTTGACAACACTGTGACACTCACACACATTTAACACTCTATAAGACTATCTTAAATGAGTCACTGGTAAAGTTTCAAATATATATGTATTAATTACTTTCACTATTATATATCCTGATTCAACTACAAAGTGAACCAGGAATCACAATCAAATGTAATCACAATTTATATGTACAGAATTTATAAATATGAACCTTGTAGTGACATATTTTATTAATATTATCCTATGTGTGTCAGTTTTGTAGTAGTACTATGAGGTAATACTGGTTTTGTTTTTCAAGCTATGTTGTTATTTGTCATCATGACTTCAAGTGTTTGTTTATCTTGGAAATAGTATGGGGAAACTTCACCGTTCCTATCAATTTAAACAATGTATTGACCCTCTATTTTACTATAATGTCAAGTTTTGAGGGGGACACATAATGTTGAGCTCCTCTGGCCACAGAGGCTTAACTTTCGTGATGGCGGCAGGAAAAGACTCCTCTGCTCGATTGCTCCCATGTGTTCTGGAGACACCGCACTGGTCACTATCTGGACCCAGGAGTATGCTGTCAACCTCTAGATTCAGCAAAGCTCAGACCAGGTGCTGCTCAATAACTTTAGGACCACGGTCCCTGAAACAAGAAGGTTGTACCTCCTACTTCATAACTAATTTATAATCTATTTCCAGACTGAACACAATACATAACAAACACTGAGTTCAGAGCGGTAGGCCAACTGTCAGCTTCATCTGAAACAATTTACACCAGTATACTCCTCCCTAATGGTTACTACGCCTCTGCAATTCCAGCATTAGTTCTTTCTAGTCATAAGATAGGTGTCAGTGTACTGTTTGGCAATTCCATGCAGTTTTACTTTTCTCCGACACCTTCTGTTCAGGTTGGAGCACTATATAGGCCTTGCCTCATGGTCGCTACTGAACCACACACATATACAGACATAAATTATCAATTTACATTCAATTTTCATTAAAAAGATATTGAATATATCAAGCTTACCACAATTCATGGAATAATACACAGTTACGTTGACTGGCAATGAATATAGCACAATTTCGATCTGCCGATGTCCCAGGCTTTTATTTAGAAAATATGCACTGGCGCTCAACGCACTGGTTCTTTAGTAAGTTTATTTGAAAATGTGGTGCTGAACTAACGCTTCTAATTGACTATATTGGCGGGTCTAACCAATCGAGCCATGTTTACACAAGCGTTTGAAAAAAAGTACCCTTCTTTCCGTCTCCCCTAACAACAAAAGATAGTATTTATAGTCCGACTAATCGTGTTTAGCCTTACATTTACTTTCCGCCAATCAAATAGGAGGTAACATGTTGGCCTATTTCCCGTACAATGGTGGTGTCAAAATCTGCCACTGAGCGATTCTGATTTTGGGGTTGTCTGACACCCTCACTATTTCTTTTGGCTATAATTTGTTAATTCCTAGACTATTTGCGTAACGTTTAACATATTCTTTGTCACCAAGTCCTAAGTAACCCAACTATATAAATTTTATGGGGCTAAGGAGCTGCGTTCAAAATATGCATTTTCTTCTACCTCCTGTTCACTTCGAATACGATGTGGTGTCTGGGTACTGTCAGGCTTTCAAACGTAAACCAGTATAATGTCATGTTTCCTAATAAGCGTTTTTCAGGTTTTTAAAACCTAACTCTCGTATGGGTAGTGTTTTTTATCACTGTCGATTTGAAAAAAAATTAGTGCTTGTGGCCTTACACGCCTGATGACTTTAATTGTATAGCGAGACGCGTGTTTAGTGTTGTATGCGTTCCTGCTTTCAGCCCTCCCTTCTCTCTATCCTAAGTTCATCTGTCTTTTCATCACGCCGTGTATAAAATGAAATTAATGGAAGTATTAATTTAGGTCATTAATCAGCCTGCGTATCTCAAGGTTTTTCTTAGAAATGCAGTACACGTTTTATTGTGTTGTGGAAATGCGTGTATGCTGCTATAGGCTTTTACTATCAACGTGGAACGTTATAATTTGCAGACGAATTAGAAAACAAGGGGATTTCGAGTACAGTCATTGTGACAGCACTGTTCTTTACCATTCTTCTTTCCTTTTATTGAAGTTATTTGTTAGGCTTTACATTTACTTTTTAATTTATATATGTGGATTAGAATTTCACACGACAAATTCTCCCCACTTGAAACAGACGTTATATGTCAGTCTATAATTCTATATACACATAGAGAAATTTAGTATTATTCCTGGGGCTTAGGGTGATTCTCATCACACGGATGGCGGCTTAAAAAATCCGCTCCCAGATTTGTTTTTCCACTTATATACTCTATGTTAAACTCAAATGGCTGCATCAGTAATGACCAACGGAGTAATCTAGAATTTTCATGCCTAGCCTGCGCTAGAAACGACAAGGGTTTGTGATCCGTTTGCAACTTAAATGCCTTCCCATACAGATAAATATTGAATTTCTTTATCGCCCATATTACTGCAAGACATTCTTTTTCGCTAGTTGAGTAATTGGTTTCAGCTTTATTCAACTTTCTGCTAGCATATGCCACTGGGCTTAATTCCCCATCCAATGCATCTTATTTCTGTAGCAGAGTCGCACCTAACCCAATATTACTGGCATCCGTCCTTACTATGAATTCTTGACTTAAGTCAGGTAATTCCAAAATAGGTTTACTTGTGAGCTTTTCCTTCAATTCTTGGTAAGCCATTTCACATTGTGGTGTCCATGTAATTCGATCTGGATGTCCTTTACGTGTCAAATCAGTTAACGGTGCACATATGGAATTAAAGTTTTTGATATACTTTTGGTAGAAACCACATAATGAGACAAAGGATCTCACGTCTTTCTTGGTTTGTGGTCTCGGGGCTTTCTTTAGTTTCTCTAAATTCTTTGGGTCAGGGGTCATGTTTCCCTGATGAACTGTGTGTCCCAAGAACTCTAATTCTTTACATCCAACACAACATTTGGTTGGTCGGACTGTCAAATTCGCTTCTCTAAGTCGATTAAGCAGCATGTTCAGAGAGTCAATGTGTTCCTCAAATGTTTCTGTGGCTATAAGGATATCATCCATGAAATTTGTGATGCATGGATTATTCAGAGGGTCCAATAATTTTCTCATCATTCTAGAGAAGACACTACTCGCATTCTTCAATCCAAATGGCAATCTGTTAAACTCATAGTGTCCCTCTGAGGTACTAAACGCTAGGTATGGTCTAACCTCAGGCTTTACTGGAATCTGATAGTATCCTTTACTCAGAAACACTTTTGAGAAATATTTAGCTTTATTTAGTCTGGCAAACAACTGATTTGTATCCGGCAATGGATCCACCTGTCCTTCTGTAATAGCATTCAGTCTCCTGTAATCTATACAGAGTCTATGTTCTTCAGAGGGTTTCCTTAAGAGTACAACACTGGAACTATATGAAGATTCACTGTGTGAAATAATTCCTTCCTTCAACAAATAGTCTATCTCTTCCTTCAAAGCTTTCTCCTTAGCAAAAGGAATCGAATAGGGTTTCATACAGACAGGTGTGGGGTCTATCAGTTTCATATCATATTCCAATAAGTTTGTATGCCCAGGTCGGTCTGCTAACACCTCTGCATGATTATCTAGAACCTGTTGCACTCTCTCTTTCTGATTTTTCGTTAAATGTGTACTGATTTTCACATGTGCCGCTGTCTCACAGGGATGTAATGGATATTCAAATGATGAAAGTGGTTCCTTTTTCATCTCCATGGCGATGGACAAGGTCAACAAGTGTGTCTCTTCCTGATTTTCTCTTTCCAAATATTTCTTCAGGAGATTCACATGATAGATTTTTTCTTTCCCCTTCTTATCTATCTTATAATTTGTTCTAGACACCTTCTCTAGAACTGTATATGGACCTTGCCATCCAATTTGTAACTTATTCTGACTACCGGGCAGAAGAAGCAGTACCTTCTCTCCCACAGCCAAATCTCTGTCTTTAGCTTTCCTGTTATAGTAAGCAGCATGTTTCTTCCTGGCTTGTTTCAAATTTTCATTGGGAAGTTTCCAGCCAGTTTTTAAACGAGTGGTCAGCTCATTCACATATTGGTATGAGGATGTAATATTTTCCTCTGCCTTTTCATCAGTCCACGTTCTTAACAGAGCTACATATGGACCTTTAATTTTGTGGACCTATTTGTCCATGCACCGATATGGTCTCTTCCACTCGAAGCGCTATAGTGATGATTTTTCTTCCCAGAATTATCATGCACAAAACGACCGCTACCAATTCTTTTCTTGGGGCTTTCTCCCCACTTAAAATTCTTGATGAGAGATTTCCTCTCTACATCCTCTTCCTGCAGTTTGTTTAAGTCCGAGTGAGGGATTTTCGGCTTATCCTGGGGTAAGACATCTTTTTGCACTCTCTGCATAGTGGCCATTGTAAAACAGTTAATTGAAGCTTGTCCGTGAAAAGGGGCTTCCCATTCCATTTGGTCCACTTTATCAAATTTATTTTTCTTTTTATTATCAGGCCTAATTTTACCCCGTGGCGTGTCCAGGTCCTGATCAATGTTCCCACTTGTGGGTGTTCCCTCATGTGCTATGCTACACCTTTCTACAAAATTCTCAATGTCCCACCTTGCCTTGGGCCAATAATAATTGTGAGCCACCTTTTGGATGATGGTACCTATTTTCTCATGGTCCCCATCTTGTTTCACATGTAGGCTCCTTATTAAGTCTGCCCTATATGTCTTTGGAAGAACCAACTGTCCGTGACCATTGGATCTAGTTCCGGCCTTCCTGTAAATCAACTTGTTTTTCATGTAAAAATCTCCCTTGCCTGGAGTTGTATGACAAGTTGACAATTTCCTGAAACAAGGCTTGAGGGTCTTATCCCCAGCCTGTGCCTTCCTCATCTCTTCTGGAGTGGTATCTAACAGAATATCCTCCTCCTTTCTTGAGGTCGACCTGACCTGAAGGGTGGCCATAACTATAGGGTTCCTTCTGCAACGGTCAGTGTCATGATTGTTCATCTTACAATTTTTACACCACCTCCTGTTTTGGTTGAAAGATTTTCTTTCATCATATTTCCTTTCATCGAATTGTGGGGTTTTATTTTTATAGTCATACCGTGGCCTATCAAACTGGTGCTTACCTTTGTTTTGATCTCTAGGATCAAATTTATTAAAGTTCTGTGGTGCCCTAACATTATCCACCTGTTTCTTTTTATTACCTGATACCTCTGCCTGAGCCGCTTGATAACTTTCTGCAACATTTAGCAACTCACCCAGCCTCTCTGCACCTTGTTCCATGAGAAACTTTCTCAGGTCTGGAGCCATGGACTCTCTTAATTGTTCTATAAGGACCATTTCCTTAAGATCTTGGGTTTTCCCCAGAGAAGTCCATTTCTCCAAGTATGTCTCTAACCGTGCAGAGAACTGGTGATAGTTTTCACCTGACAGTAGTTTAGCATTCCTAAATTTTTTCCTATAAAATTCTGCGTTCTTTTCATATCTTAACAAAAGAGCCTGCTTTAGCATGTCATAATTTTCTTGATCACCTCTGTTCATTTTGGCAAAAACTTCATAAACTGCCCCACGAAGCCCTTGAGATAACTTTAAGCTCCACCTTTCTCTCTCTAACCCATATGTGGTAGCTAATAGTTCATATCTATTTAGATAGCTCTCAATATCATCGTCTTTCTCAACAAAATGATCTAAATGAAAATTCATAGCTGAGGTTGAGGCTCCTTGACTAGCAGTGGCATCAGAGGTAAAGGGACTGGCACCATTTTCAGGAGCATGGCCTTGAAACTCAAACTCCCTTAGTCGTAACTCATGTTCCCTTTGTAATCTCTTCTCCTCCTTTTCTGCTTCCCTCTCTGCAGCTAATCGCTTGTCTTCCCTTTCCAGCTAATTTCTTCTCTTCTCTTTCTGCAGTCAATCTTCTTTCCTCGGCTTCCAATGCTTTAGCCTCTTTGTCAGCCTCAATCTGCAACCTCTTAGTCTCAGCCTCAGCCTCAAATTGTATCTTCTTAATTTCCTTTTCAGCCTCTAACTTTCTTTCGGCCTCTTTTTCTAATCTTCTTTCTTCCCGTTCAATATATTTGTCACATTCAGCAGTGACATAAGCAATCATAATTTGCCCGTCCATTCCTAACTCTTTCGCAGTCTGTACAGCAGCAGATCGAAATTTGGCCAGGTCCGCCATTTTCTAACAGGTAAATGTATGTAATGTCTAACTAAACAATACAATTTGTAATTACTTATCCAAGGACACCACAGGCACTGAGAGCTCAACGTTATTTATTTCCACCCAAGGATAACTTTTTAATTCTTATTATTCCCAATAGTGAATTACCCCCAATATTTATAATAGGGAAAGATTCAAAATCCCGGGAGCGAGACCCCAATATATGTGGTAAAGTGGGATGATATAAATACTTATAGGGGACTTAGTGTATTGACTGAGATCAGCTGTGAAGGTATCTGTATCTAATAGGTGTAGTGTTTTACAGATAACCTTACTTGCTACCACATTTATACATCAGAATTATTCTGGAATATTGTGATGACTACGTTGAATGTCTAGGGTTATGTAAATGATGAAGTGTAAGTCACAACAACAACAGACAGATAAACAATTTAATTTATTCCACCACACTTGACAACACTGTGACACTCACACACATTTAACACTCTATAAGACTATCTTAAATGAGTCACTGGTAAAGTTTCAAATATATATGTATTAATTACTTTCACTATTATATATCCTGATTCAACTACAAAGTGAACCAGGAATCACAATCAAATGTAATCACAATTTATATGTACAGAATTTATAAATATGAACCTTGTAGTGACATATTTTATTAATATTATCCTATGTGTGTCAGTTTTGTAGTAGTACTATGAGGTAATACTGGTTTTGTTTTTCAAGCTATGTTGTTATTTGTCATCATGACTTCAAGTGTTTGTTTATCTTGGAAATAGTATGGGGAAACTTCACCGTTCCTATCAATTTAAACAATGTATTGACCCTCTATTTTACTATAATGTCAAGTTTTGATTGGGACACATAATGTTGAGCTCTTCTGGCCACAGAGGCTTAACTTTCGTGATGGCGGCAGGAAAAGACTCCTCTGCTCGATTGCTCCCCTGTGTTCTGGAGACACCGCACTGGTCACTATCTGGACCCAGGAGTATGCTGTCAACCTCTAGATTCAGCAAAGCTCAGACCAGGTGCTGCTCAATAACTTTAGGACCACGGTCCCTGAAACAAGAAGGTTGTACCTCCTACTTCATAACTAATTTATAATCTATTTCCAGACTGAACACAATACATAACAAACACTGAGTTCAGAGCGGTAGGCCAACTGTCAGCTTCATCTGAAACAATTTACACCAGTATACTCCTCCCTAATGGTTACTACGCCTCTGCAATTCCAGCATTAGTTCTTTCTAGTCAATAAGATAGGTGTCAGTGTACTGTTTGGCAATTCCATGCAGTTTTACTTTTCTCCGACACCTTCTGTTCAGGTTGGAGCACTATATAGGCCTTGCCTCATGTTCGCTACTAAACCACACACATATACAGACATAAATTATCAATTTACATTCAATTTTCATTAAAAAGATATTGAATATATCAAGCTTACCACAATTCATGGAATAATACACAGTTACGTTGACTGGCAATGAATATAGCACAATTTCGATCTGCCGATGTCCCAGGCTTTTATTTAGAAAAATATGCACTGGCGCTCAACGCACTGGTTCTTTAGTAAGTTTATTTGAAAATGTGGTGCTGAACTAACGCTTCTAATTGACTATATTGGCGGGTCTAACCAATCGAGCCATGTTTACACAAGCGTTTGAAAAAAAGTACCCTTCCTTCCGTCTCCCCTAACAACAAAAGATAGTATTTATAGTCCGACTAATCGTGTTTAGCCTTACATTTACTTTCCGCCAATCAAATAGGAGGTAACATGTTGGCCTATTTCCCGTACAATGGTGGTGTCAAAATCTGCCACTGAGCGATTCTGATTTTGGGGTTGTCTGACACCCTCACTATTTCTTTTGGCTATAATTTGTTAATTCCTAGACTATTTGCGTAACGTTTAACATATTCTTTGTCAGCAAGTCCTAAGGAACCCAACTATATAAATTGTATGGGGCTAAGGAGCTGCGTTCAAAATATGCATTTTCTTCTACCTCCTGTTCACTTCGAATACGATGTGGTGTCTGGGTACTGTCAGGCTTTCAAACGTAAACCAGTATAATGTCATGTTTCCTAATAAGCGTTTTTCAGGTTTTTAAAACCTAACTCTCGTATGGGTAGTGTTTTTTATCACTGTCGATTTGAAAAAAAATTAGTGCTTGTGGCCTTACACGCCTGATGACTTTAATTGTATAGCGAGACGCGTGTTTAGTGTTGTATGCGTTTCTGCTTTCAGCCCTCCCTTCTCTCTATCCTAAGTTCATCTGTCTTTTCATCACGCCGTGTATAAAATGAAATTAATGGAAGTATTAATTTAGGTCATTAATCAGCCTGCGTATCTCAAGGTTTTTCTTAGAAATGCAGTACACGTTTTATTGTGTTGTGGAAATGCGTGTATGCTGCTATAGGCTTTTACTATCAACGTGGAACGTTATAATTTGCAGACGAATTAGAAAACAACGGGACTTCGAGTACAGTCATTGTGACAGCACTGTTCTTTACCATTCTTCTTTCCTTTTATTGAAGTTATTTGTTAGGCTTTACATTTACTTTTTAATTTATATATGTGGATTAGAATTTCACACGACAGTGTATAATGGAGAACTGATAGGTGCCTCCTGTTGTATCGCTCTGTATAAAGTTTCCTATCAGTTCTCTATTATACACTTCCCTATTAAGCAGTTCTCTATTATACACTTCCCTATTATACACTTCCCTATTATACACTTCCCTATTAAGCAGTTCTCTACTATACAATATATATTACATCAGCTCTCTGCTACACAGCTTTCAACTATGCAGTTCCCCCTCTCAGCAGTTCCCTACTATACAGTGCTCCATTATATACGTCTCTGTTATGCAGATGAGTTTGTCTGTGTCAAAAATATCTTAGATAAGTTTCACCTTCGTTGACACATAAAATCCATCAATCTCATTCTAGACCGTGTCTTTGACTCTCCCTGTGTATGTCTGTCTTTAAAAATATTCTGACCAACATTGCCTAGACATCCCACATAACTTGCCGTATGCAGATAAAGCCACTCAAAGACGCATGCATTTACCATAACTATCAGCGCCTGACAGTGATCACAAAGGACTAGCCCCGTTCAGACTGATGATGATCTATCTGCAAGGCAAATAGAGCTCCGAATCCGCAAATTGCGTTCTCTTCATTTATGCCCTGATGAATCGTACGCTGTCGTGATAAGAGTTCCCCAGGTCTGCAGAAAAAAAAAATAAATAAACAGGAGTTGTGAAATTGTAGGGGGTGATTTGCCGGGTAGCCTTGTACAGGTTTCCCCAGTAACTATGGTTTGTTGTGGTTGTGTAAGTTTCTTTTTCTGAGAGAAGAGTGCTTGAAACAGTGAGGAATCATCATCATTATCATTTTCATGTGTGCGCCTGACAGAGCATGGTGCCACCACTCCAGTTGGTCCTGTTGCAGGAAGCCTGCACCACCAAGCAGTCACATACTCTTCTTCGTCTTCTTCTCTCACCTTTCAACATCACAAGAAACATATGCCTTCAATAAACGTATGGCAGGTCTTCCTGTCCTGTGTCATCAGCTCAAGATCTTTCCATGTCTTGCAGCGGTGTTTGTTTTTTTGGCAATTTGTTTTTACATGATGAGGTTGCCATCTCCATGCACAACGTCATATTACTTGACTTATACGACATGCCTCATAGTGCAGTAGTCCTGGTCTTTGTTGTTTGCTCAAAGCCCCTAGGAACTATACGGGTGATAGTTAAAAACAGGACTTCGTAAGTTAAAATGTCTTGCTTAGGAAAGTGACATTAGTGTACGAAATCGCATTAGGACCCATCACAGACCACCGACACCTCTGCCGTCCTCGCCGCCTGCCTAAGTAAACAACGTTTCTTTGAAGCACTCAAATTATATGTAAATACCCGGAGTAGTTGGGGACAGAGAAACACAATGAGAAGAGAATTGGAGACAAACATGAAAGGCGTGAAAAAAAGACTGTTACTACTACTACTACTGCTTCTGCTACTACTAATACTACACCTACTACTGCTATTACTACTGCCACTACTACTGTGATAAAGTACATTGATACAGCGATAAAATTATTAATTATAAGTATAAAAGTTAAAATAATATGAGTAGAAATAGAAACAGTAAAGTTGTAACGCGTCTTCTTTCCCCGCGCCATTCATCGCATTGAGATAAGAACGTAGTGTGAAACCTTATTGCCGCGCCAGTGGTATTGGACTTTATAACTCGCCCGTCAAGGGTTAACGGTAAAAATGTTGAAAACAACAAGCTTAGTTGTTCCAAGAAAGATAGTAAGAATAAAACAGGGGAGGCATAAACGAACGCATAAAAGTGAGAGAGAGAGCGAACACATGCCACAAATTGTCAAGCGTTAGATACTTGGACTAGCTACCCAAGACGACAGTGCGAGACGATACAGTGGCAGGTGTTCGGTAACGTGTCGCAAGCTTTGTAGAATTTAAAAATACCCCGCAAAACCCAATACTTTTTCGGACTATAGGCACACTGAGAAAATATATAAACACACAGACAGCGCTTTCGCTGCAAAAGAGTCCATTTTATGACGTAACAGACTAGTAGTTTCAGTTTTGGGAAACGCAAAAGCGGGAAAGAGATAGCGTGTTTATGTAATGTTAGAAATTGAAACTGATATGGAAAATATATGGAATTCGTTATTACTAGGAATATGCACAAGAAAGTTAGTTAGTTTGAGAGCTTATCTTCTCTTGATAAAAAATATGCTTTAAAATAGAAAATCCGACAGACAATAAGAAAGATATGGACAAAAGACGGTATTGGTTATGACAGACAGACCAACACATGCTCGTCTTTACTTTCACTAACGTTGAAATTTTGAACGCGTTGTTGGAAATGAGACAAGCAAGCATGTATTCTGTTGGAGGAGGGGTAGACAAGGGGAGAGAAATTATGGGATGGCTTAACACTAAAAATATATTTTAGCAGTAGAAATCTAAGAATGAGTGAGGAGAAAACTTGTTATGTCCAAAAATCAAGTCTGTTTTTTTCTTTTATTTTCAAATTCAAAAGTAGTCGTTCGCTCATTGCCAACGACTTTTATAATATTGAAAAAACTCAAAGTCTCGACGCCATTTGTATAATACAGTCCCTCGAACAGGACGTTTGAAATTCTGGGAAGTGTGACCTTCCTTATTAAATTAAATATATAAAGTAAACCAAAATAGGCATCACAGTCCAGCCAGCAGGACATCTGAAGTCTGCTAATCAACGTACCTGTGTTTATTCATTGAATTTATGGTAAGGCAGAAATTATTCATATATATTTTGTTTAAAAATGTGAGTGAGAGATACTGCCATTACGACTGTAAGTAATTAGGTCCCTAGCTGATATATGCAGGGCCTAGAGGTAGATTTAGGCTATAACACCTTGCCAGTTTTGTAAATGCACATGTTTTGTGAAATAAAAATGTTTTCTTAGGTGGCCAGATGGACACAGCTCACCTATCCTATTGTATGGAAGAAAAGAAAGATTAATATTATTATTGCAGATGCAGGGCCGCCTTGAGAGGAGAGACATGTGAACAACACTGGTACACTTTGTAATGGATGAGCTGGGTTGGTCAATTAGATATGACCCAGATCTTTATTTCTCATGTATTATAATTTGTAGAAATAACAGTTTAAGTATGATATCAACAAGGAGGCGTTATTTCATTGTTACAGGGTTTTTATCTGGCACTAGCCCGGTGCCAGATGTCATTGAAAAGCAGTTGAGAAGTCTTTTCATTTCCAGTAGTGACAGGGGTCTACAGAGTCCACCCTGTTACTTTTGGGCCAGTATCAAAGTGATCGTTTTACAGCAAGAATACGGACAGTTCAAGTTGTGCCAGATAAGTATAATATCTGGCACCCGACTTTTCATCAGCATCAACGACTAGTACACCCCTGTGTAACATAATAAAAATATTCCCCAAAGAATAAAACATTGACAGTTGTATATTAAAGAACTGTGGATGATTAAAGAATCCCAAACAGCCATCCAGTGTTAGAAACCACTAATATTAAAAATTTAGTAACACTATTAGTATATTTTAACAGTATGTGTTTGGACAATTGTCCCTTTGGGTTAAAAATTTGCCTTTTATGTATATACCTTGAGTTCTTTTAATTTTGAAAGTCCTGACCAGAAGAATACTAGGTTCAGGACCAATAAAATTGTATAGAAAATATTTACATATAAAATTTCACCCAGGTGTTAGTTCATTTGATCATAGACTTTAATATTTGTTTATGTGTGTGTGTGAGTGTTAGTGTCAAATTGCCATCACACCACACTTGCATAACCCTAGACATTAGACGTAGCCATCATACATACTAGTCAAGAATAGGTCTGATTGAGGTCATAAGGTGGTAGCAGAAAGGTACCTGATAACTCAACCCAAAATTTGTTATAATCAGGGACCTTCACAGCTGACCTCATTCAGTACAATAGTAATAAAGAACAACAACATTGCATAACATCAAAAACCACCACAACTACTACCGCTACTGCTACTACTACTGATTCTGCTACAGCTGATGCTGCTAATACTACTGCTATTGTTACTACTACTGGTACTATTATTGCTACTATTACTGCTGCTACTACTGCTATTACTACTGCTGCTGCTGCTGCTGCTAATACTGCTGCTACACCTACTACTGCTACAACTACTACTGCTACTACTACTGCATTAATGCTACCGCTGCTACTACTATTATTACTACTTCTGCTACTATTACTACTACTTCTACTACTACTGCTATTACTACTACTGCTACTACTACTGCTATTACTTCTACTTCTACTACTACTGCTATTACTACTACTGCTACTGCTACTGCTACTACTACTGCTAATACTGCTACTGCTAATACTACTTCTGCTACTACTATTGTTACTGCTACAGCTACTGCTACTGCTGCTGCTACTGCTACTGTTGCTGCTGTCTCGGCTGCTACCACCCCTATCGTTGCTGCTAACACCAACACCACTTTAATATGTGCATCCCCTAGTCTCTTCTCTATGTGTGTATTAGACATATGTTTAATTCTTTTATTTTATTGAGCATTATCTGTAGCAGTTTGTTTTACGTGGTGCAGTTGCTAGGCTGCAATGCACAACCTGATATTAGTCTTTCCTTAATACGTGTCTGAAATAGCAATAGTCCTAATGTTTCATTGACTCGTCACAGACCCACGGGAACTACACGAGAATTTTTTTACAGTCTGCACTAACTGTTGAACATCGTATGTCTTTCGTACAACCCACTACAGCGTATAATCTCAAAGATCAAAGATCTATTTTAAGATATTGAACCTTTGTGTCAAAGAGAGCAATTTCCCGACAATTTTATTGACCATCATCTTAGTTGTGTTTTCTATTTCTCGCAAGTGATGGGTTAAATACACATCGAGACATTGCTAGATGACACGTGACGCGTATAGGGTTTTGTTCTGTTGTATTGTAACAAGAGAGCAAACATTCAGGTCAGTAATGCCTTTATCAGGACTAAACAAAAGGCAGCACGAAAACAATAATTTTGTTAAAATGGCAGAGAAATAAGTGCAACGCATTTTTGGTACACTGTCTGACAATAGACCCAAAGAAAATGGAGTACTAGAATTCTATTGAGACTCAAAACATCCTCATAAAAGATTTTTGCTTCATTATTACGTCATTTTATCATTGTCATGTGTCTGTCATGTCTGCAGACGTTATCATTTATCTTTATAACTGTCTGTCTTTTCAGCACTCCCGTGCTCCCAGATACTGGCTGGTTTTTCAGTCATACCATCACAGATTTCTCTTCTGCTGTGAAAGTTTCCAAGTGTTACCGTATTCTATAATGGTACATTCTTACCCGTTCTTTTGTTAACAGTGCCAAAAATGATTGCTGACCAAAGCACAGTAGAGGAAAATCACATCTTGTGAGATGAGATATTTAAGAAAAGCCATTAACGTTACCAGGAGAAACAAGATGAGGAATGATGACACCAGAAAAGCTGTAGGAACGTCATCCTGCATAAAGTGTATAGAGAGACAGACAACTAAGTGATTTGGCCTTCTCATGAGAATGGAACTCTATAAATTACCACTATCTGCCTACAACAGTAGAAGCTCTGGTTTAATAGCACTGGGAAGACCAGGAGGCTGATGGAAAGACAACATCGCAGTCATCCTACAACAACAACATAGGCTCACAGCAGCCAGCGCAAAACACTTGGCTCAAATACGTGTCACACTGCTTCTCACCACGCTTAACGGCGTACCCGATCTTCCAGCCCCTTCTTTCTGTGTAGTATTTTTGCCTGTCTTCGAAACCTCTTTTCTAATTTTGTGGATTTTGTATGTCTTCAAGACTCTTTTTGATAAGCACTCTTTCGTCTGTCTTCAACAGCCTCCGAATTCTGGCTACGATTTTGCTGTCTTTTTTTGCTTTCTTTGGTAGTGGTTCTGGAATTTTATTTTCCTCTAATATTTCACTATTTCAATTCATATCGTTCTTATTGAATTCACTACATCTGATGAATCTCTTTGTTTACGCATTGTCTACGATTTACTTCCTTTAAAGCAATACTTATTCTCTCTTTCAATGCAAGACTAACTCTGACATTTTTAAATATTTTTTTATTACTTCATTTAAAAATAATAATAATAAACGAATTACATATTACATGGATTCCAGGGGGCCCGTGTACGTAACCTAAAATTTAAAATGTAACGTTTTTTTTTTAATTATGATTTGACGTACATTTGTTTTCCAAGAAGGGGTCACTAGCTTTCATCTGACGATCAAAGTGGTCTGAGCTTTCATCGGATAATCAAAGGGGTCCATAGTCTTCATCGGACAATCAAGGGGGTCTATAGACATCCTCGGGCAATCAAAAGGACCTATAGCCTTTATCGGACAATCAAAGGGGTCCATGGCCATCATCAGACAATCAAAGGGGTCCGTAATCTTCATCGGACAATCAAAGGGGTCTATAGACTTCATAGGACAATCAAAGTAGTCTTAGGCACAGAAATGTTTGAGAAACTCTGGACTAAATTATTACACACGAAGAATTCTGCAAACTCGCAGGTCGAAACGGCTTCTGCCATCAGACACATGATCTAACAGACGTGGTTAGGCCACCTGAAACCGTCTGATGGTTTTCAATATTGACAAATGTGGGAACACATTTCGTGCCTTCCTGCTAGACGACCTGGCACTTTTGATAAACAGTGTCGTCTTAGACGGATGGCACGATCCCTGATGTAAGTCATCTTCCAAAGTTTAGGGAATAATAGCACACATTACAATATGGGATTTCAAATGTGAAGCTATACAACAGGAAGTTCACAAAGACACGCGTTTTAAAAAAAAATAACACTTAATCTGTTTGTCTAGATTTATCAAATGTTCAAACTGCGTTCTGTCAATCTTAAAACATGCTTAAACAAGTTCCAGAGTTCAAATACATGGGGAACATTTTTCAATTATGTTAAAGAGAAATAATGAGTTCAGAAATATTGTAGCAACTTTATCCTGCATCACGTATACAGAGACAGAAAATTAAGTGGTTTGGTCATCTCGTCAGAATGGAGCCCGATAATTTACCACTACGCGCCTTCACCAGGAGAAGATGTAGGTTAAGACCACGGGTAAGACCAAAGAGGCAGAGGGATGAACAACATATAAATGCTACAACAACACGGGCTCACAGCAGCCGATATGACACTCTTGGCCCAAGACTGTAAACTTCAGCTCCCCAGTCACTTCAAGGAAACACTGGACCGAAGTAAGTAAAGTAAGTAAAACTAAATATTTTTTTCCCATACGACATGCGCGACTTTGTGGACACGAGTCTAGTCATCATCCCTTTCATTGTCGCCTTTATTTAGATTAAAGCAATCGTTGAAGTTAGTCCCCTTGAAAGAAGCCTACATAGAAGCTTTCTTGTGCTCTTGCAGTATTTCTTTCTGAAACAATTTGTTTAACATGATGGGGACAACAGTTACATACCAAATTTCATATTAGTTCGCTATTACGACATGCCTGATGGAACAGTAGTCTTACTCGTTCTTTGACTACACAGAAACTGCCGTTAACTACACGAGGTATCAAGTCGAGTGACAGCAATGAAGGTCATTGTAGCTGATGTTTTCACAGATGTATGCCACCTATCTGTATTGTCGTACAAGGTGACTGCTACCATGTTGTACACGGGGCTGGCAATCTAACTGCCACAGAAACTGTCGTTAACTACACGAGGTATCAAGTCGAGTGACAGCAATGAAGGTCATTGTAACTGATGTTTTCACAGATGTATGTCACCTATCTGAAATGTTGCACAAGGCTACTACTATGAGAACTCCGCCTAGGCCGGCCGCAAACCCGGTTGAAAAAAAAGAGGAAGGCGGCCTGCATGGAGGCCGTAAGAAGGCAGCCCCTCCATCATGCAAAGGCACAAAATGCCAATTATCTGTTTGCCTTAAAACATGATTACACGAAACGCAAGAGAGAAAAACCGGACGGATCCTAAAGGCGACGAATTGGAACGGACTACGACTTATGGAACATGGAATATAATGAGTATTAATGGGACAGAAAAGAAGAGGAGCTGGTGGAGAAGATGAGGAAAGCAAAACTAGAAATCCTGGCTTTAATGGAAACGAAGAAAAATGGACAAGGAGTTATGGATCTCGATGGCAACACGATGCTGTACAGTGGAGTCCCCACATCTGAACGAGCTAAAGGGGACCGGGGTTGTATTGTGGCAAAAACCAAAAGATAGCATCAAGGGATGGAATGAAAGTCATCGTAATTTTTTTATGAAAAATAACTATACTTTTAAACACAAATCAATGCGCAGAGTGGCCCATTGTTTTAATTTTCCGCAAATATCTTCAATATCTGTGTGACGGTTTGTCTTCCCATAGTTCTGCAGTAGTGGTCCAACAATGGCCAAAACTCTAGAGTAACTAATGTAGGTCTTCAAATGTGTCTACCTTCGCACAAGATTACTCTTGGCAGAGTTGTAGATAGAAGGATAATGATGCTTCTACCTCAAGGGAGTGTTCACAAGATATTCAGAAAGCGAGAACAATGCTGCTTTGGCTGAGCACGTAATCTCTTGTATCTGCCGTCAACTTTTGTGAAGGATTATGTAATCTTATAATTCGTTAGCTCGTTCAAGCCCCCAGCTGAGTTAATTCAGCGAATTTCCTCTTATTATTATTTAGCCCTGTTTACGTGTATTTAAGAAATTGTCTGAGACATACGGATGTAGTACATTCAAAATGATGAAATCCATTGAGATGTGTCTTTATACAAGTAATAAATGTAATAATCAATTAGGTCTTAACAGTTATAAAAATGAATAATTGGTTGGAAAAAAATATTCATCAAAGTTTAGTGTTATGGTTTTCGAAAATAGACAGTTCACTCGGCAGCTTTTAAGTTTTACTTTGCTGCCAATAGTTGTTTCTGCTCCCGCTGTTGTTTGGGTCTTTGCAGATAGATGACTGGAGCACTCGCGCCCATGGTCAAGATTTAAAAGTTGCAGCCCGTTCCAAGTAGAATCATGGAGTATCTGCAAAGCTGGTCCCGCGTCTCTAAGACCCGTCTGATGATGGTGTCTAGCGCCGACTTCAGGCCACTTATGCCCTCACTTGTTCCAGAAATAGTACTCTCAACTGATACCACCAGCTAGCAAGGCAAAAGAAAAGAGACGAATACCCTCTGAGTATTGAGTTTCCCGACACATACTTATGTGCTCCCTTCTTTTCATTCCACCATCCCATCTATCTCAGAACCTTTACACTCTCTGAGAATTAATATTAATTACAGTGGGCAAAAAACTATCTTTACATTTAAAATGAAAAGTTGTATATTTAACTTTAGTTAAAAATGTTAACAATATAGTTTGAATATTTTTATATTTACATCGGTTGAAAAGGTTGTAAACTTTCATTACAGTTAGAGTGAATATGTTTTACATTTACACTAGTTGAGAAGGTTAATAATATAACAAGTATGTACATCATTTTTTCATCAGTCCCGTCCTGCTCCATATGGAACTTGGTGTTAAGGACTGTTTCGCGGTGTGAAATAACTTTGGATATTTTGGTTAATTTTGTATCGGAGTTTTTTCCCTCAGGAGGTGTATGTGTGTGGCTCATGCCAGTCTGTTCACGTATGGGGATTAATTTTTTATTTTGTATATCTCAACGTGAGATTCGTATACGCCCGGGAACAGAGGCTCAGCTTGCCAATTCGTTACTTACAAGTCAGTGACAGATTAACGTGTGCGATCTGCACAGAATTCAGGATATTTCATACTAGAAATCATTAGCAGGATTTTTGGAAGTGCCAAGTGTTCATATTGGTTATCATTGACGTACATAGTGTAATCTGTTTTGAAATGTGGCGTATAATGGAATTTCATGTATTACGTGAATAAATGTGTAGAAGTCGTCTATGCCAGGCGTCTGAGGACATTTTATCTGAATGTGGTATTCCAGATGTGTTGTACAGTCTGTGGCATTGTGGGCAGTGCCTAATTTTACAGAACACCTGCTAACACACTATCAAGTCAAGACAAACACAGAGAAACCCCACAGAACATTCACGAGCACAACAGGGGAAAATTCACACTACCTTCTCGACATTAAAATTCAGTAGAGAATCCCGCGACATTAGTGGAGAGACACTATTCCACTAAACTTAATGTTCGCAACACTTGGGACAACCTCTGCTTTTGGTTCTTTATAAGAAGCTCGCAATAAAGCAGTCACCAGCCCTGGCAGTGGTGGTTCATGAAATCATCTTTCTGTATTCTGAGGTTGTCAGCCTCAAATGACTTGGACATTCACTAGGAATGCTCACATACTAATATTCACATGTCGATATATACGTATTAGTTCACATATCAATAATGATAAAATATAGAATTCAAAATGTACAACTTACGCCAATCTTTAGGCTCACGGACTGCTGGCTCAGAGAAATAAAGGCACTTGTAGAGGCCTCTTACACTTCTTGTGGGGGTGTTGTTACTTTAGCAATAAGTTCCCATTTTGACTCCGTGTTTCAGATTTCTCAGATTCCGGTTTTTCTTGCTAATTATGGTAGATTTTTCCTGGGAGATAATTCCTCAAGATGCTCGAACAAAGTCCGGTCCGATAAATGAAATCTACTGCTATTCTTAACTCTGGCAGGGTCTGGTATTCTTCTTGGCGCGAGTGAATTTTCACAGTGTTTTCAGCCGACTAAAGTGCCACGTTATATTGCCCCTCTCGTTCATAGCACGTATTGCTTACTATTAGACCAGAAACCAATCAGAAATGTAGTTATGTTTACATCTCGAGGGCCGGCCAATAATTTCAAACACGTGTTTTTAGGATGGGGTAATTCAAAATATTTCCACTAGGAAATTTCTGTGCATTAATACAAAGGTCAAATCTTCTAAATATGGAATGAAAACATCCGATAACTTTCTCGGCAATGTTTACATATAAGATATTATTTTCATATAAAGTAATGCCTTTGTAACAGGGTGTACAGAAAATGATTATGTCATTCGTTTCCGCCGAGTGCATGCCGACAGGTCGATAATTTATCGCGGGGCACCACTGAGTAAACATGACACGCGTTCACTATACGAATATTTACCAGACTCATCTTGTTTTTACCTGCGTCTTAATCTTAGGAAAGCCAAGAAGCGCAAAGCAAACATGATCAAGTATCACTGAAGGGAGTGTCAATTGATATGAAAATAGCTACTATCTGCTTAATAGCAAAGAAGAAAAAAATGGGCCGACCACGGAAATTGTGCGTAATCAGTACTCACAACAAATGTAACTGACTACTGCCGGAGAGGAGAAGAGATCGACCCAATATTTTTGTGACAATCTAGTTTAGTAGAAGGCAGCTGGATTCTTATATCTACTTCTGCATTCAATCTGTTACCATATGTTGTTTTGGTATATGAAGTATATGAAGAAAATTCGGCCTCACACAGATATGTAGTTGGAAATAGAAGTAGTATTTTAACAGCCTTTTCAGATAATTGTGTGTATTCTTTTTAGATCCTACAGTCATTTATTTCTACGAATTCCGTCTCGTCTTGGTGAGGTGTGTCCCGTTCAACTTAGACACAATGTCTTCGCTTATATTAAGGCACATGTTAAATTGTAGCTGGCCTTGATTTTCTCAAAATATGTCTGTTAATCTTTCATTTAAAAAAAAAATCTAAGCATCTTCCAGGGGTATTAGAATTCTTCTGATTTTATTATTTTTTATTTTTTTCGCTTTCGGCGCTTTAAAATAATCTCTCATTACCATCCATATGAAGCATAGCATGGTAACTGCAGCTGTTCCCTTTGCAGAAAGTCTACACCGAGTATGTACGAGTGGAACCAACGTTCTAGAAGAACATGTTCTGCTGTTAGCTTGTGTTCCCCACATGGACACATGTCGTATGTGCTTTAGTAGTGATGATTTTGTACAAATTTATTTACATGATGAGGTTACCAGCCTCATGTACAAACTCATTAGTTGACTCTTACACCATTCCAGAGGAAGACGTAGTTGTCTCGTCAAACACGCCATTAACATAATATAACCAGATATATTTAACCCAGAGAATTGCGGATCTGTCTTAGCCTTCTTATATCGTGATATAGTTTCTACGTCAAAGGGAATTGTAAAGGTTATTCTGTCTCTGTCACAGGTTGCCTTCCCTTTGTTCAGCACTGATGGTCCAGCAATGGCCAAAACCTAGAGTATCCAATGTGGGTCTTCAAAAGTATCTACCTTCGCACAAGATTAATCTTGGCAGAGATGCAGATAGAAGGATAATGCCGCTTTATTACAGGAAGATGTGTAAACAATGAATCGAAATTACCAAATATTGTCCGAGGTAGGAAAATAGAACGTGAAGAGCACACAATGAATTACAGGATGGTGCAAGAAATGAAAAGTTTCGAGGTTATTCTGTGACAGTCTTTCTACTACTCTCGTGGCGACAACGTTCTAGAAGAACATGTTTTGCTGTTGGCTTGCGTTCCCCACATGGACACATTTCTGTGTGATTTGTAATTTACTGACATGTCTGATAATGATGAGTGTTAATAATAAAAGCGATTATTATAACGAATGCAACGATGACGACAAAGATCATAAACTGTCACATGAAACGTAAAAGAAAAATACTACAAATATCGTTAGAAGGATGCTACATCTTCCGTAAGTGTCTTGAGTCAGAAAGAGAAGATTTTCGATTAGACAAAAAAACGTGTTTCCATTGCGCAGAATTTAAGAAAACCAAAAATGGAGATGTACAAAGTATACGAGCGTCAGATTGGAAAAGTAGTTACCGCTCTTGCATCTCGTGGCAAAGTTACAGAGTTCCGAGTTCGAAAACTGAAAGCATCAAGCTCCAATATACCCAACTGTAACTGGGAACGAACCTGACTCTTGTCTTGAGTTGGGCAATTCAAAGACAACAAAGAAAAGAACTGATCACCGCATCTCATAAATATGGACCTGGTAAGGCGAAGTCTTTAACATTTCACTTTCCTACGACATTATCTACGATGGGACGACCTTTACCTTCCTAAGCATGCGGTGATTAACACAACCTCAACATATCTTGACAGGGAACTTGATGACAGCTCGATGCAACGGTAAAAGATCAAGAAACACATTTAGGGCAGACACTAAGACAGAAACGAATGATGGAGGATAATTCTTAATAGACTTGGGAGGCAAGAGAAGATAACTGGTCAACGAGTGAAGAGAGATGATGTATCGATTTATTGTTTGAATCTGTCTGCTAAAAAATGCAGACGGTTTCAAAGACAGGTATGAAAATCTCTAGCTGACAACTTTCCATAAAGGTGAAGACGTGTCATAATGACAGTGAAGATATCCCGATTAAGAAAATAATTTCCCAAAAGACCTGAACAAATAAATATATGGATTAAAGCAACCTGTCTACTACCATGGTATACTTCTGAATGCCCAGTGTAGTTTCAGGGGGTCTCAGAGGAAGCAAAAAAACCAAATAGGATCACTGACCCCTTACATATGTCGTAAGATTCTAATAACATAGGATTGTGCATATTACTGTCAATCTCATTAATTTTTTATCGCACGACCGCTATTACTCGAGGCGAAATCTCCGGTTAATATGTCTAACCTGAAACTGATTTTACGTGAGTATCCCTTTTTTCCCCCTGCACAATGACAGGTGTCCTCTCGCCACTCAGGCAAATACTCACCGATTTCGGAGGTACCCATTAGAGCTGGGTCGGCTCAGGAGCCGTTCAGGTTATTCCAGTCCCTGGTCGACGAGACATTTCAAATGTTCTCGCCAGGGCTCGAATTATTCCAGTCCAAGTCCCGGTGGACGACACTCCTTCAAATGTACTCGCCAGGGCTCGAACCTGGATCACCCGATCGCCAGCGCAGTGTGGTAACCATTATACCAGCGCGGCTCCCCCTCATTCAATCAATCAAGACCCTTTAGCTCCCCAAAGAGCATAGGCCTTCAACAAACACATGCCAAGTCTTCCTGTCCTGTGCCATCCGCTCAAATTCTTTCCATGTTTTCCTCATCATTTTCACCTCTGTCTCCAGTTGTCTTCTCCATGTGTTTTTTGGTCTACCTCTGCCTTTCTTTCCCTGTGGATTCCAGAACAAGGGTCATTTTTAGTGGTGCCTAATTGGCAGGGAGGATAGTGTGATTCGCTTCTGTCACTGGGCGGTGGTGCCATTCGGAAGGTCCTGGGTTCGATTCTCCAGTAAGCCTCTCACTTCTATTGTCTAGTTTTCTACTTCTTTATTTCTCACGAGTACCTGAAACATATATTTATGTGTGTAATATTTAGTCATTTTCCCGCTACATTCCAAGTACCAGAAATATGTATTTAATTCCTGATTTACAGTTTGAATTTTAAATGCTTCACGCTGACAAATCAAAGAAAGGCGACCCTAATTTCAATCGATTTCCCTGTTACAAAGGGCACTAATCCTAGCTATCCCGGTGGATTACGCGTAATCACACAGGCCTGTTATACGGAAATGCGGATTGCTGGAATTTAGCAGAGCATCAATTATGATTGGATGTTATTTTTAACCCCTTCTCCCCCCCTCCCCTCATCCTCCACTGGTCTCCTGCTGCAGTGGATTAAGAATTCTGCAGTTTGTTCTTCTCAGACTAAATCGATAATGCTATTTTAGATACTTCTTTGAACTTCTTCTCGTGGCAGTATTAGCGATTTGACAGAAGTCTCATTTTTCAAATGTCACGTGTTGCGGCTTTAAGGACGTCACCCACGGGCATGTTGGGTTCGGAGAGGCTCAGAGGTATGGCGTCCGCCTGTAATTGTAAAGGTACGACTTCCAGCACAGGGAATATAATTGATGGAATTTTTTTCAAAACCAGTTGTTCCTAACGATGTCACATTCCCCCTCCCACACCACCCCCATCTCCTGGGTAGTGAGGACGGATCCCTAGCCTTCTCGAACAAGGGCGAAACATAAGAGGTCCCATGTGCAAGTTGCGCATGTTAAAAATCCCTCGGCAGTTGGAATCGTAAAGAGTAGGCCATATAGCCGCTGCCCTGGCAAAATTTAAAAATTAGGACAAATACCCACCACAAAAATATTTGTAGAATGTGTGATTCCTGTATACACACATTGGGATTCTTGTCGGTTTTAATGGTTTGTGCATTGTGCTGAGATCTTTCTTGTGTCATTTAAGAGAGAAATCAGAGCATTGATCGAGTTGTCCGCGTGCAGTGACAGATGGTCCTTAAAGCCAAACCAAACCAAAGCCTCAGGCATTGTGCATGCCGCTGACAACCTCATCATGTCAAACAAATTGCCACATAAGCAGCCACGGCAAGAGCACGTGACTTGGAGGTTTCCTGTAAGAGGACCAGCTGTAGTGGTAGCTTCCAGCTCCGTAAGAAGCTCAGAGGAGGAGGAGGATGATGATGATGATGGTGATGATGATGATGGTGATGAGGATGCGGATGATGATGATGAGGATGAGGCTGATGAGAATGATGATGATGAAGATGATGAGGATGAGGATGATGATAATGATGATGATTAGAATGATGAGGATGAGGATGATGGTGATGAGGATGAGGATGATGAGGATGATGCGGATGATGGTGATGATGATGATGATGAGGAGGAGGAAGAGGAGGATGATGATGGTGATGAGGATGATTATGGTGAGGATGAGAATGAGGATGATAAGGATGAGGATGATGAAAATGAAAAGGAGTAGGATGAGGAGGAGGATGAGGATGGAGGAGGAGGAGGATGTAATAATCAAATACCTACGATGTATTTTCACAGATAATGGAAGAGATGACAGATGTCATGAAATATTCTAATCCACATATATAAATTATTAGGTAAATATGAAGCCTAACAAATAAAATTAATAAAGAGAAGAGCAATGGTAAAATGACAGTGCTGTCACAAAGAATGTACTCGAAATCCCCCTTGTTTTCTGCTTCGTCTGCAAATTGTAACGCTTTCACGTTGATAGTAAAGCTTACTGTATTATTACCCGCCTTCTTCAATGAAACGTGTGCTGTATTTCTTGGAAAAACATTGAGACGTACTGCGTAATGACCTAAATTAACCCTAACATTAATTATACTGCGTTACCAAAACGAACGAACAGATGGACTAAAGGGATAAAAAGAGAAGGGAGAGGCAGAAAGCCGAACACTAAACCCGCTTCGCGCGATACACAATTACTACCATCACGCGTGTAAGTCTACATGCACTAATTTTTTTTCAGACGGACAGTGATAAAATACACTACCCTTTCCCAGAGTTAGGTTTATAAATCATAACAGACTCTTATTAGAAAAGACAACATTATATGGGTTTACGTTTGAACACATAACAGTACCCAGACAGCACATCTTCTAAACAGGAGATAGAAGAAATTGCATATTTTGAACGCAGCCACGTAGCTCCTTTAAATTAGTATTTTTGGGTTCCTTAGGGTTTGCTGACAAATAATATGTAAAACGTTACGCAAATAGTCCAGGAATTAATAAATTATACCAAAAATAAAATATTGGGGGTGCCTGACAGCATAAAATCATTTCTGCTCATAAAATTTTTTTTATAACGTGTTTGAAAAAACCTTACGTTACATAAATAGCCTACCATGTAAACTCCAAATTGATTGGAGCGCAACAAATGAAAGCCTAACCACGATTGGTCGGGCTATAAATACTATCTTGGTTGTTTGGGGAGACGGGAAAAGATAACATTTTTTTCAAACACTTGTCGAAACGTGGCTCATTGGCCAGTCTCGCTGATATACACACTTGGGAGCGTTAGTTCGAGACCACTAATTCAAATAAGCTTGATAAAGCGACAGTACGTTGAAGCTAGCTCACATTTTTGCTAAAATAAAAGCCTGGAACATAGGCAGAACGGATTTGTGCCAGTTTGTGCCAGAATTCATTGCTAATCAACGTATCTGTGTTTATTTCCATGAAATTGTGGTAAGCTTGAACCATTCAGTATCTTTTAATGAAAAATTGAATGTGAATTGTTGATTTATGCCTGTATATATATGTGTAGTTCAGTGGCAAACGTGAGGTAAAGCCTATAATGCTCCAGCCTGAACAGAGGGTGTCGGAGAGAAGTAAAACGGCATGGAATGGCCAAGTAGTACACTGACACCTGGATGATGGACTAGAAAGAAATAATGCTGGAAGTGCAGAGGCGTAGTAACCATTAAGAAGGGTAATACTGGAATAAAGTATTTCAAATGAAGCTGACTGTTGGCCTAACGCTCTGAACGCAATGTTTGTGCGTATTGTGATCAGTGTAAAAGAGAATATAAATTAGTTATGAAGTAGAAGGTACATCCTTCTTGATTTCAGGGACAGTGGTCTTGATGGTAGTGAGCAGCATCTGGTCAGAGATTTGCTGAATCCAGAGTCGGACAGCATACTCCTTGGTCTTTTTAGCTATCAGTGAGGTGTCTCCTGAGCCCAGAGGAGAATTCGAGCAGAGGAGTCCTTTCCTGCCGCCATCACGCCAGATAAGCGAATTGGCCAGCTGAGCTCAACATTATGTCCCCTCATCTTGAAATAACTTTATAAAAATTAACATTCAGAGGGGAATTTACTTGTCTTAAAATCAGGAACTGTGAACATCTCCAATAATAGTCCCTAAAAGACAAACTATTGAAGTCATGATGACCAATACCAACAGAGCTTGAACAAAACAAAACCAGTATTACCTCATTTTACTACTACACAACTGACACACATAGAACATTGGTAATAATATATGTCACTACAATATTCATATTAAATACATTCTGTACATAACTTGTAATTTAAATTGAGTGTGATTCCTGGTTCCCTTGTAGTTGAATCAGGACACATATTCATTCATGCCAGTAATGAATACATATTGTTATTTGAAACGTTACTAGTGACTTCTTTAAGATATTCTCATAGAGTGTTATATGTATGTGAGTGTCACAGTGTTGTCAAGAGTAGTGGATTAAATTAAATTGTTTATCTGTCTGTTGTTGTGACTTACACTTCACCATACACATACCCTAGACACAAAACGTAGTCACCACACTATTCCAGAATAATTCTGACTGAGATATATAGATATGTGGCAGCAAGTAAGGTTATATATATAATATACTACTCTTATTAGATATATATATACCTTCACAGCTGATCTCAGTCAGTACACTAAGTCCCTTATAAATATCTATAACATCCCACTTCACCACAGTCTGCACCAGGCATGCACATGCTTTTGTCAGCGGGGGTTTATGTGGCAGTTAGATTGCCAGCCCCGTGTACAACATGGTAGCAGTCACCGTGTACGACAATACAGATAGGTGGCATACATCTGTGAAAACATCAGTTACAATGACCTTCATTGCTGCCACTCGACTTGATACCTCGTGTAGTTAACGACAGTTTCTGTGGCAGTTAGATTGCCAGCCCCGTGTACAACATGGTAGCAGTCACCGTGTACGACAATACAGATAGGTCGCATACATCTGTGAAAACATCAGTTACAATGACCTTCATTGCTGCCACTCGACTTGATACCTCGTGTAGTTAACGACAGTTTCTGTGGCAGTTAGATTGCCAGCCCCGTGTACAACATGGTAGCAGTCACATTGTACGACAATACAGATAGGTGGCATACATCTGTGAAAACATCAGTTACAATGACCTTCATTGCTGCCACTCGACTTGATACCTCGTGTAGTTAACGACAGTTTCTGTGTAGTCAAAAAACGAGTAGGACTACTGGTCCATCAGGCATGTCCTAATAGCGAACTAATATGAAGTTCGGTATGTAACTGTGGTCCCCATCATGTTAAACAAATTGTTTCAGAAAGAAATAATGCAAGAGCGCAAGAAAGCTTCGATGTAGGCGTCTTGCAAGGGGACTAACTTCAATGATGGCTTTAATCTAAATAGAGGCGACAATAAAAAGGATGATGACTGGACTCGTTACCACAAGGTCAGGCATGTCGCCTGGGAAAAAATATTTGGTTTTACTTACTTTACTTACTTCGGTCCTGTGTTTCCTTGAAGTGTAGTGGGGAGCTGAAGATTACAGTCTTGAGCCAAGAGTGTCACATCGGCTGCTGTGAGCCCGTGTTGTTGTAATATTTTCTATGTTGTCCATCCCTCTGCCTGTTTGGTATTACCCGTGGTCTTAACCTCCTTCTTCTCCTGGTGAAGGCGCGTAGTGGTAAATTATCGGGCTCCATTCTGATGAGATGACCAAACCACTTAATTTTCTGTCTCTGTATACGTGATGCAGGATAAAGTTGCTACAGTATTACTGAACTCATTATTTCTCTGTAACATAATTAAAAAATGTTCCCCATGTATTTGAACTCTGGAACTTGTTTAAGCTTGTTGTTGTTGTTGTTGTTGTTGTTGTTGTTGATATGTACTCGTTTAAACTCCATATTAATCGTCAATTTGTTTTTCAACCAGCATGTTTTAAGATTAACAGAACGCAGTTTGAGCAATCACTAAATCTAGAGCAAAAAAAATCAATGTTATTTTCTTAATAACGCGTGTCTTTGTGAACATCGTGTTACATAGCTTCACGTTTGAAATCACATAATCTAATATTTGCTATTATTCCCTAAACGTTGGAAGATGACCTACAGCAGGGATCGTGCTATCCTTCTAAGATGACACTGTTTTTTCAAAATCACCAGGTCGTCTAGCACGAAGGCATGTAATTTGTTCCCACATTTGTCAACATTTGGAACCATCAGAGAGTTTCAGGTGTCCATGCAACTTCTGCTAGATCGTGTTGTTTGATGGGAGAAGTCGTTTTGACCTGCATGTTCGCAGAATTCTTCATGTGTAATACGTTAGCTCAGGGTTTCTTAATCTGTTCTGTGTCATGGACACATTTGAATGTCTGATGTAGGGTTTGGACCCCTCTGATTGTCTGATGAAAGCTATAGACCCCTTTGATTGTCTGACGAAGGGTATGGACCAC
Source organism: Oreohelix idahoensis (assembly GCA_024509875.1). Lineage (NCBI taxonomy): Eukaryota > Metazoa > Mollusca > Gastropoda > Stylommatophora > Oreohelicidae > Oreohelix > Oreohelix idahoensis. The sequence continues at coordinate 496,581 of JAMPIV010005338.1, forward strand.
TTATATTGTCCAATGAATTATATAAACCCATTTGATTGTCCAATAAATAATATGGACCCCTTTGATTGTCAAATGAAGGCGTTTTCTTCTTCCTTCTAACTTCAATAATTACTAAATATTTTTCCCTTTGCTTACTTTATGCACCTATTTTCCTTTCCCGAACCTTATTTTTTCATCTCTTCACTATTACCTTTATTTCTCATTGCATACTTTTTTTTTATTTACTCCTTATTGCCTTTTTTTCTCGTTTTCTTCATGCACTTCTTGATTGGACCTCAAAATGACTTTCTGCCATTTGTAACTTTCATATTTCCCTGCAGACGGTTTCCTTCTATTCATTATTATTCTGTCTGATTGGCTTCAAATAGTTATCATTGTTTTCCATTGATTACACCTCATTTTTTTCGAATTTTTTTTTTTTAACATTGGGACTGATTTGAGTCTTCTCCGATGCATTTTTTTACATGAACTCATCCTCATTATTACTATTATTGTCGCATATAGGTCCTAGCTGTTTCTGATGAGGAAAAGAAAGAATTTCACCACTGCTCACTTAATAACATCGTAAAAGACAACTAATATGAATCTGTGTATGCAGCTGGCTACCTCAACATTTAAACTACGTTGCTACACAAACTATCACTGCAACGACATATGCATGCTGTGATGCAGGCTTCCTGCCAAGGAGATAGTTGCAGGGGTGGTTCAATACTTTATAAGAAGGAAAACAGGGAAATTAAGTTATACTTCTATTATTAGCTGCTTTCATCATCATCATCATCATCATCATCTGTCTATCCTTCTTTCTTCACCTTGGCTCATAGGGCTATAGGTGTTAGCAGCCACCGATGTCCTAGCTGAGGCTGTCTTCTGTTAATTCAATCCATGACGATAATGTTGCTTTCACTTCTTCTTATGCTGTATATATATATATATATATATATATATATATATATATATATATATATATATATATATATATATATATATATATATATTGTCGTAAAATTAACAGTGATACAACGTTAAAATACCTCCAAAGATAACATGTAAGGATAAAAACATAATGCGTAAGCTGCTGATAGTACATGATCGCCCTGACCGCGGGTCACTACCCTCCATAAAAATTGACTTGCTAGACGGGAAGTCAAAACGGTTACCATTTGAACGGGATGAGAACGGCGGATCAAAAAGGAAAAAATATGACTGAAAAATTGCGTGAAACTAGCAAGGCTAAAAAGATGTAATTGGGGGGAGAACGGAGGAAAAGTCACGTCCCCAAGTTGACACAAGGTAACGAAATCGACAAAAGGGACCCTAGTATTATACGCAACAGTCATTTTTTGGACGCTTTTGCGATATTTTGTCCTTTATTTGAATGCAGCGGCAAACGTTTCACAGAATATTCTAGAAAATATTTCGAAAAAAACAACTAACCTTGAAAAGTAACTTTTTCTTAATAATGATGTTAGGAATATAAAACCTAGCTGGCCGGATGGCCTATTTTGAGCAGTGAAATAATATGCTTTTATTTATACAGACGGATAGATAATAATGAAGACATTGACAAAAGACTGTGTTGTTCACATCAGCGAAAGACTGCATTGAATCAAACATGTCACTAATTTGCACAAAAACCGCGACCTTGAGACTCAAGTGTCCAAATCTAGTTAGAATGAAAGAGAGTGACATTGGTGGGAGCTGTGGCTAAAAATAACTTTAAAGACAAAATTTGTAGAGGGGACGGATAGGTTGGTTCAAAAACCAAGTACGTTTTTTGTGAAAACGCAAGTAGAGACGGACGGACTAACAGATAAAAATCCATACTTGACTGAAGTATGACTGAAATGACTTTAGTGTAGGAAATTTGAATTTGAAAAAACACATGGCATTGATTGGCCACAGACAATCATATTATCAGCGCTCAGACGCGCTTTTTTGCCATTCCTCAATAGTTGTCCAGTGATAGACACAGTAAATTTTAAGTGTGGTGATTTCCAATGAAGTAAATTGAAATAAGTTCAGGGACACCATACTATAGCCAGCAGCTCAGCTGAGTTTTGCTAGCATTTCTGTGTTCTTTATTCATAATCTGGTAAGATTGAAATTATTTCTTTGTATATTTTAAATATTGTTTAATGTTTCGAGTGATTTGATACTGCCATATCGAAATCTAGCCTTACAACAAGTAAGGATTTGCTCTAGACCCCCCGCCCTAGTTCAGGGTCTAGGGACAAACAATATATATAAACTCCAGCAAGGGTTAGGAAGGACAGATCAAGTGTTGAGATCAGTGGAACATATCACCTATCCTATTTTATGGCAGGAAGCTAATAAACATATTTCGGAATATGTAGTCTGGGAGAACTTATCCTATGTGAAACCAACTTGGTAAGACGTGTTGTATGGTCAGAGAGATCTGACCCTGTCTAAGTGGTGTTATTGTAAATTGTTACGTGTAGAAGTGGCTCCTTAGGTAAGGTTCTGAACCTAAACCAATACTTTATTTCAGAGCTGTGAGTTTTTTTATGTTGACACCAAAAGGTGGTGTCAAATGCTGGGTAAATAATTGACAGTGAGGACCCGTGCAGTGTGGCATCTCGGCAGAACAGCCTTGTATTGCCCCAAAGCACGGAGAGGTGGGGCCACCCGATATATTGCCCCCAAGCACGGAGAGGTGGGGTCACCAGATTCCAGCACCAGAACTACTCTTTCAAAGTTACGTAAGCAGGCTGGTCTGCTGGATTTACACCAACTTCATAGACATAGCACCCAAAGTGAATTACTACTAAAACATCCCATTTCCTTCCATCACTAATGGACAATGTTTGGTAGGCATAGACAGGGAGGGATGAAGCCACCCCAACAGCACATCTATTCATCGTTCTCCCAGGAAAAATAAAATTATGAACTGTAGAAATATTAACAAATCGTGAAAATTGTATACATACACACCTTTTTTTATCATGCCATTTATTCATGCCATTCACTCATAAATTTCAAAATCTTTCATATGTTCTGGCCAAAATAAAACCTTGGTTCAGAACAAATAAATTTAAAAAAGATTTACTTTCTAAAATTTCACCAGCTGAATTTAGTTCATTGTGTTCTAAATTTTATTGATAATATTATATTATTTAATATCTGTGTGTGTGTGTGTTTGTATATATCAATACAACACATTACATTAGTACCCTAGATTTTAACGTAGCCACATTCGTTAGAAAAAAAAGATAGGTGTGAGGTCGTAGTGGTAGCAAGAAAGGCCTTCTGAAAATTCACAGCTACATTTTATCTCAGGAGCCTTCACAGCTGACCTCATACATCACACTTAGTAATATCACCATCATACAATACCATCAAAACCACTACATATATTGGGGGCTCGTCCGGGATAATTAGCATAAACAGTAATATAAGGATCTCCTGGTGGGAGAAATAAAATTAGGGGAACAAAATTGTAAAATTCCCTTAAAATTAAAAGTGTCCCTTTAAATTAAAAGGGCAATTAGAAGTTGGTGAATCTTCACAGCCAGTGTTAGTTAATTAATTAATTAGAATTATTTTAGTCTAGAGTAATTATAAGTACTTTAGTGGTTGGAAATTTTACTTTGCTTATTGCTAGATTTGTTTAAAAAGTATGGCGGAGCTGGCAAAATTTAGATCAGCTGCTGTGCTGACGGCAAAGGAGATGGGAATGGATGGTCAGATTTTAATTCAATACGTAACGGCTGAATGTTATAAGTATATTGAACGGGAAGAAAGAAGATTAGAAAAAGAGGCTGAAAGAAAATTAGAGTCTGAAAGGTTGGCTGAAGAGAAGAGGTTAGAGGCTGATAGAGAAATTAAGAGGCTGCAGATTGAGGCAGAAGACAAACGACAGCAAAGGGAGGCAGAAGAAAAAAGATTGACTGCCGAAAGGGAGGCAGCAGATAAAAAGGCCGAAAGGGAGGCAGAAGATAGAAGGTTGCAAAGGGAGCACGAATTACGACTAAGGGAGCTGGAATTACAAGGCCAGGCTCCTGAAAATGGTGCCAGCCCTTTTGCCTCAGATGCTACGCCTAGTCTGGGAGCCTCAACCTCAGCTATGGGGTTTCATTTAGACCATTTTGTTGAGAAAGACGATGACATAGAGGGGTACCTAGGACGTTTTGAGTTATTAGCTACTACATATGGGTTAGAGAGAGAGAGGTGGAGTTTAAAGCTATCACAGGGACTGAGAGGTACTTCTTATGCAGTCTTTGCTAAAATGAACAGGGAAGACCAAGACAATTATGACATGTTAAAGCAGGCTTTGTTATTGAGGTACGAGAAGAATGGTGAATTTTATCGTAAGAAATTTAGAAATGCCAAACTGTTGTCTGGGGAGACATACCACCAATTCTCTGCTAGACTGGAAACCTATTTGGAGAAATGGACTGCTCTGGGGAAGACCCAAGATCTTAAAGAAATGATCATGATCGAACAATTGAGAGAGTCCATGGCTCCAGACATGAGAAAATTTCTCATGGAACAAGGTGCAGAGAAGTTGGGGGAGGTTTTAAATGTCGCTGAGAGGTATCAGGCAGCCCAGGCAGAGATAAGTGGTGCTAAAAAGAAGCACATAGATAATTTTAAAGCTTCACAGCCATTTAATAAATTTGACAATAGAGAACAGGGTAATAGAGGTAGGACAAACTTTGAGCGGCCAAGAAATGACTATTACGACAGAAACTCACAGTTCAATGACCAAAAAAAAAATGAAAGGAAACCGTTTAACCAAGGAAAAAGATGGTGTAAATGGTGCAAGAGAGATAACCATAACACCGAATTTTGTAGAAGGAAACCTTCAAACATTGCTGCAATGAAGTCGGGGACTCAACGATTAAAGGTTAATCCTAATGGACAACAGGAACCTTATCACCCCCCAGTTTGTGAGGATGTTATTTGTAATGGGGTCACCATAAGGTGCCTTTATGATACAGGTTTGGATTATGATTCAGTTGTGAAGTCTAGCCTAGTGGACCCAAGTCAGTATACCACAGAAACAGTGGAAATACAAGGGGCGACTAAGGACATACCACTCATGACACTTCCCATCGCAAGGATAACGGTGAAAACTCGCTATGTGGAAGGAGAAATCAGAGCAGCAGTGATAGATGAACCAATCTACCCTCTGATATTGGGGTGTAGATACGTCTTCTTGGGGAATCCCGAGAGGCCTGTGATCATGGCGACAGTGCAGACCAGGTCACAGAAGAAGGAGGAAGAAGGTGAACCTATAAATGCTCATCCAGAGGAGATGGGGAAGGCGCAGGCTGAGGATAGGACACTCAAGCCATGTTTTAAAAAATTGCCCAAATGTCACACACCTCCGAGCAAGGGGGAATATTTCATGAAGAACAAACTATTATACAGGAAGGCCGGAACTGGAACAAATGGTCACAACCAGCTGGTTCTTCCCACTTCATATAGAGATAAAGTGATGGAACTCGGGCATGCGATTCCCTTCAGTGGTCACATGGGGATCAGCGCCACAGGACAGCGTATAGCTTGTCATTACTTCTGGCCAGGGATAACGGAGGATATAAAAAGATATGTCAAATCCTGCCCAGAATGTCAAAGGGTAGCTCCAAAGCACTGGACTGCTCCTGCAACTCTAGGGGAAATGCCCATAGTGGGAACACCTTTTGAGAGGTTTGCAGTGGATATTGTGGGACCTCTCACTCGGACCAAAAGGAGGAACAGTTACATCCTTACTCTGGTGGACACTTGTTCTATGTGGGGAGAGGCGGTAGCCCTGCCATCAATTGATTCAAAACATGTAGCAGAGGCACTACTTACAATATTTTCCCGATTAGGATTCCCGCATCAAATCTTGACTGATAATGGCTCACAGTTCAAGGGGAAACTAACGGAAGAAGTTTTTAAGCTATTTCAAGCCAGACACTTTCATTGTAGTCCGTACCATCCGCAAGGGAACGGCCAGGTAGAGAGGTTCAACAGGACTCTCATTTCTATCCTGAGAAAGCTGGCACACGAAAAACCGGATCTGTGGGATCAATTCCTGCCCGCCGCATTGTTTGCGTATCGGGAGGTACCACATAGTTCAACCGGGATGGCTCCCGCAACTCTGCTATTTGGGAGGCCAATAAAAGGTCCTTTAGAAGTTTTATTAAGGCCCTGGACGGATGAGAAGGCGGAAGAACCTGTTACCTCATCTTATCAATACGTGAACGAACTGACCACTCGTCTGAAAGCTGGATGGAAACTGGCAAATGATAATTTGAAACAAGCCAGGAAGAAACATGCAGCATATTTTAATAGGAAGGCAAAGGACAGAGAACTAGCTGTGGGAGAGAAGGTGCTTCTTCTACTACCCGGTAGCCAGAATAAATCACAAATTGGTTGGCAAGGTCCATATACGGTTCTAGAGAAGGTGTCTAGAACAAACTATAAAATTGACAAAAAGGGGAAGGAGAAAGTTTATCATGTAAACTTATTAAAGAAGTATCTGGACAGACCACTCCAGGAAAGCACCCCCTTATTGACCTTGGCTATTGCAACTCAGATGCAAAAGGAACCACTCACCTCACATGAATACCCATTACATCCTTGTGAAACAGCAGCACAGGTAAAAGTCAGTAAGCACCTGACTAAAAACCAGAGGGAGAGAGTTCAACCGGTTCTGGAGGAACATACAGATGTATTAACAGATAAACCAGGCCATACAAATTTGCTACAGTATGACATGAAACTGGTAGACTCAAACCCAATCTGTATGAGAGCCTATTCTATTCCGTTCGCGAAGGAGAAGGCATTGAAGGAAGAAATAGATTATTTATTGAAGGAGGGGATCATTTCACACAGTGAATCACCCTTTAGTTCCAGTGTCGTCTTGTTGAGAAAACCGTCTGGGGAACACCGACTGTGCATAGATTATAGGAAACTGAATGCTGTCACAGAAGGACAAGTGGATCCATTACCAGACACAAAACAGTTATTTGCCAGATTAAACAAGGCAAAATACTTTTCAAAGGTGGATCTTAGTAAAGGCTATTACCAGATTCCAGTGAAGCCTGAAGTGAGACCTTATTTAGCATTTAGCACATCAGAAGGACATTATGAATTCAACATGCTACCATTCGGACTGAAAAATGCTCCGAGTGTGTTTTCAAGGATGATGCGCAAATTGTTGGATCCCCTGAATAACCCATGTATCACGAATTTCATGGATGATATTCTCGTCGCCACAGAGACATTTGAAGAACACATTGAAGCTCTAGAAATGTTATTTAATAGGCTTCGGGAGCCGAACTTAACTGCTAGGCCAACAAAATGTTATATTGGATGCAAAGAGTTGGAATTCTTGGGGCACACTGTATATCAGGGTAATATGACCCCTGATCCTAAGAATTTGGAAAAACTGCAGAGAGCACCTAGGCCACAAACAAAAAAGGACGTGCGATCATTCGTGTCGTTATGCGGATTTTATCAGAAATACATCAAAAATTTTAACGCTATTTGTGCTCCTCTGACTGATGTGACTCGCAAGGGACTTCCAGATAAAATTATTTGGACTGCACAATGTGAACTAGCGTTCCAAGAGTTAAAGGAAAAACTCACTAGCAAGCCTATTCTCAAACTGCCTGATTTGACACAGGACTTTGTCTTAAGAACCGATGCAAGTAATGTAGGACTCGGAGGGGCTTTGTTGCAAAGATCATCTTCACCTGATGGGGAACTGAAACCAGTCGCTTATGCAAGCCGCAAATTGAATAAGGCGGAACAAGGATACTCCACAAGCGAAAAAGAATGTTTAGCGTTAATCTGGGCAATAAAGAAGTTTCAAATCTATCTGTATGGTAGGACTTTTGTGGTCGAGACGGATCATCAGCCTCTCGTATTCTTATCTCAGGCTAAGCATGAAAACGCAAGATTGCTGAGGTGGTCTTTATTGCTTCAACCTTATCAGTTTAGTATCCAATATATCCCAGGCAAATTGAATGTCGGTGCAAATTTCCTCAGTCGGCACCCCTGTGATCAAAATTAGAGTAATGGCAGACGTGAGGAGTAATTTTACCTATGTGTATCACTGGTTTTGGAACTTGCCGTAGGCATGTTTTCAAGTGGGGAGATGTGTCGTAAAATTAACAGTGATACAACGTTAAAATACCTCCAAAGATAACATGTAAGGATAAAAACATAATGCGTAAGCTGCTGATAGTACGTGATCGCCCTGACCGCGGGTCACTACCCTCCATTAAAAATTGACTTGCTAGACGGGAAGTCAAAACGGTTACCATTTGAACGGGATGAGAACGGCGGATCAAAAAGGAAAAAATATGACTGAAAAATTGCGTGAAACTAGCAAGGCTAAAAAGATGCAATTGGGGGGAGAACGGAGGAAAAGTCACGTCCCCAAGTTGACACAAGGTAACGAAATCGACAAAAGGGACCCTAGTATTATACGCAACAGTCATTTTTTGGACGCTTTTGCGATATTTTGTCCTTTATTTGAATGCAGCGGCAAACGTTTCACAGAATATTCTAGAAAATATTTCGAAAAAAACAACTAACCTTGAAAAGTAACTTTTTCTTAATAATGATGTTAGGAATATAAAACCTAGCTGGCCGGATGGCCCATTTTGAGCAGTGAAAAAATATGCTTTTATTTATACAGACGGATAGATAATAATGAAGACATTGACAAAATACTGTGTTGTTCACATCAGCGAAAGACTGCATTGAATCAAACATGTCACTAATTTGCACAAAAACCGCGACCTTGAGACTCAAGTGTCCAAATCTAGTTAGAATGAAAGAGAGGGACATTGGTGGGAGCTGTGGCTAAAAATAACTTTAAAGACAAAATTTGTAGAGGGGACGGATAGGTTGGTTCAAAAACCAAGTACGTTTTTTGTGAAAACGCAAGTAGAGACGGACGGACTAACAGATAAAAATCCATACTTGACTGAAGCATGACTGAAATGACTTTAGTGTAGGAAATTTGAATTTGAAAAAACACAAGGCATTGATTGGCCACAGACAATCATATTATCAGCGCTCAGACGCGCTTTTTTTTGCCATTCCTCAATAGTTGTCCAGTGATAGACACAGTAAATTTTAAGTGTGGTGATTTCCAATGAAGTAAATTGAAATAAGTTCAGGGACGCCATACTATAGCCAGCAGCTCAGCTGAGTTTTGCTAGCATTTCTGTGTTCTTTATTCATAATCTGGTAAGATTGAAATTATTTCTTTGTATATATTTTAAATATTGTTTAATGTTTCGAGTGATTTGATACTGCCATATCGAAATCTAGCCTTACAACAAGTAAGGATTTGCTCTAGACCCCCCCCGCCCTAGTTCAGGGTCTAGGGACAAACAATATATATAAACTCCAGCAAGGGTTAGGAAGGACAGATCAAGTGTTGAGATCAGTGGAACATATCACCTATCCTATTTTATGGCAGGAAGCTAATAAACATATTTCGGAATATGTAGTCTGGGAGAACTTATCCTATGTGAAACCAACTTGGTAAGACGTGTTGTATGGTCAGAGAGATCTGACCCTGTCTAAGTGGTGTTATTGTAAATTGTTACGTGTAGAAGTGGCTCCTTAGGTAAGGTTCTGAACCTAAACCAATACTTTATTTCAGAGCTGTGAGTTTTTTTATGTTGACACCAAAAGGTGGTGTCAAATGCTGGGTAAATAATTGACAGTGAGGACCCGTGCAGTGTGGCATCTCGGCAGAACAGCCTTGTATTGCCCCCAAGCACGGAGAGGTGGGGCCACCCGATATATTGCCCCCAAGCACGGAGAGGTGGGGTCACCAGATTCCAGCACCAGAACTACTCTTTCAAAGTTACGTAAGCAGGCTGGTCTGCTGGATTTACACCAACTTCATAGACATAGCACCCAAAGTGAATTACTACTAAAACATCCCATTTCCTTCCATCCCTAATGGACAATGTTTGGTAGGCATAGACAGGGAGGGATGAAGCCACCCCAACAGCACATCTATTCATCGTTCTCCCAGGGAAAATAAAATTATGAACTGTAGAAATATTAACAAATCGTGAAAATTGTATACGTACACACCTTTTATTTATCATGCCATTTATTCATGCCATTCACTCATAAATTTCAAAATCTTTCATATGTTCTGGCCAAAATAAAACCTTGGTTCAGAACAAATAAATTTAAAAAAGATTTACTTTCTAAAATTTCACCAGCTGAATTTAGTTCATTGTGTTCTAAATTTTATTGATAATATTATATTATTTAATATCTGTGTGTGTGTGTTTGTATATGTCAATACAACACATTACATTCAGTACCCTAGATTTTAACGTAGCCACATTCATTAGAAAAAAAAGATAGGTGTGAGGTCGTAGTGGTAGCAAGAAAGGCCTTCTGAAAATTCACAGCTACATTTTATCTCAGGAGCCTTCACAGCTGACCTCATACATCACACTTAGTAATATCACCATCATACAATACCATCAAAACCACTATATATATATATATATATATATATATATATATATATATATATATATATATATATATATATATATATATATATATATATATTAAAATAGAAAATGCAATGGAATCAGTTCTACAAATTCACTGTGTAAATTAATTAATTTGTAAAAATATAGGTTTTACTGCAACGTTTGCATAGGATTGTAAATATGGCGTTGTGTGACTCGCTTGTGAAGCTATTGTTGATGGTGAACGTGGCTCAGGAAAGGACACTATGAGTTTGAATGACATTTTTGCACGTCGTGCACCGTGTTCGACCACAGGGTAGTGTGCCAAAAGTGACTGGAAATCTCAGTTGGAGACGGCTGTGAACAAGAAGATCTTTCAGGTTCTTGTCACGTCTATATGTCACAAAAGGTGTCTCACCTTGCACTTCACAGGTCACAGAATTTGCTTGGAGGATAGGTAAGTGGCGACAAAGGATCCTTTTGACTTCATTGTTGTGAGGGTGATAGGTCAAGATTAATTTGACTCTATCAGAAGTGGTTTTGTGGTGGGGGGTTGAGGGCCTCCTGGCGGGAAATATGGCGAACCTGTTGGAAGGCGGAGGTGACTGTCGTGAAATATTCTAATCCACATATATACATTATTAGGTAAATATAAAGCCTAACAAATAAAATTAATAAAGAGAAGAGCAATGGGAAAATAACAGTGCTGTCACAAAGAATGTACTCGAAATCCCCCTTGTTTTCTGCTTCGTCTGCAAATTGTAACGCTTTCACGTTGATATAAAAGCTTACTGTATTATTACCCGCCTTCTTCAATGAAACGTGTGCTGCATTTCTAAGAAAAACATTGAGACGTACTGCGTAATGACCTAAATTAATCCTAACATTAATTATACTGCGTTACCAAAACGAACGAACAGATGGACAAAAGGATAAAGAGAGAGGGGAGGGCTGAAAATCAGGAACGCATGCAACACGCGTCGCGCGATACACAAATGCTGCCATCACGCGTGTAAGTCTACATGCACTAATTTTTTTTCAGACGGACAGTGATAAAATACACTACCCTTTCCCAGAGTTAGGTTTATAAATCATAAAAAAACTCTTATTAGAAAAGATAACATTAGATGGGTTTACGGTTGAAAACATAACAGTACCCAGACAGCACATCTTCGAAACAGGAGGTAGAAGAAATTGCATATTTTGAACGCAGCCACGTAGCTCCTTTAAATTTGTATTTTTGGGTTCCTTAGGGCTTGCTGACAAATAATATGTAAAACGTTACGCAAATAGTCCAGGAATTAATAAATTATACCCAAAATAAAATATTGGGGGTGCCTGACAGCATAAAATCATTTCTGCTCATAAGATTTTTTTTAACGTGTTTGAAAAAAATTTACGTTACAGAAATAGCCTACCATGTAAACTCCAAATTGATTGGAGCGCAACAAATGAAAGCCTAACCACGATTGGTCGGGCTATAAATACTATCTTGGTTGTTAGGGGAAACGGGGAAAGGTAACATTTTTTCAAACACTTGTCGAAACGGGGCTCATTGGTCAGACTCGCTGATATACACACTTGGGAGCGTTAGTTCGAAACCACTTGTTTAAATAAGATTGATAAAGCATCAGTGCGTTGAAGCCAGCTTATATTTGGCTAAATAAAAGCCTGGAAGATAAGCAGATGGGAATTTGTGCCAGTTTGTGCCAGAATTCATTGCTAATCAACGTATCTGTGTTTATTCGTATGAATTGTGGGACAGTGGTCTTGATGGTACTGAGCAGCACCTAGTCAGAGCTTTGCTGAATCCAGTGTCGGACAGCATACTCCTTGGTCCTTTTAGCTATCAGTGAGGTGTCTCCAGAGCCCAGAGGAGAATTCGAGCAGAGGAGTCCTTTCCTGCCGCCATCACGCCAGATAAGCTAACTTGGCCAGCTGAGCTCAACATTATGTCCCCTCATCTTGAACTGACTTTGTAAAATTAACATTAAGAGGGGAATTTACTTGTCTTAAAATCAGGAACTGTGAACATCTCCAATACTAGTCCCTAAAGACAAACTATTGAAGTCATGATGACAAATACCAACAGAGCTTGAACAAAACAAAACCAGTATTACCTCATTTTACTACTACACAACTGACACACATAGAACATTTGTAATAATATATGTCACTACAATATTCATATTAAATACATTCTGTACATAACTTGTAATTTAAATTGATTGTGATTCCTGGTTCCCTTGTAGTTGAATCAGGACACATATTCATTCATGCCAGTAATGAATACATATTGTTATTTGAAAAGTTACGAGTGACTTCTTTAAGATATTCTCATAGAGTGTTATATGTATGTGAGTGTCACAGTGTTGTTAAGAGTAGTGGATTAAATTAAATTGTTTATCTGTCTGTTGTTGTGACTTACACTTCATCATACACATACCCTAGACACATAACGTAGCATCACACTATTCCAGAATAATTCTGACTGAGATATAGAGATATGTGGTAGCAAGTAAGGTTATCTATAATACACTACTCTTAATAGATATAGATACCTTCACAGCTGATCTCAGTCAGTACACTAAGTCCCCTATAAATATTTATAACATCCCACTTCACCACATATATTGGGGTCTCGCTCTTGGGATTTTGAATCTTTCCCTATTAAAAATATTGGGGGTAATTGAATTGTTGGTTAGACATTTTATAAACTTACCTGATAGACAATGGCGGACCTGGCCAAATTTCGATCTGCCGCTGTTCAGACTGCAAAAGAGTTAGGATTAGATGGGCAAGTTATGGTTGCCTATGTCACGACGGAATGTGACAAATTTATTGAACGCGAAGAAAGAAGGTTTGAAGCCGAAAGAAAGTTAGAGGCTGAGACTAAGAGGTTGCAAGTTGAGGCTGAGACTAAGAGGTTGCAGATTGAGGCTGACAAAGAGGCTAAGAAATTGGAGGCAGAAAGAGAAGACAAAAGATTAGCTACAGAAAGAGAAGCCGAGGAAAGAAGACAGGCTGCAGAAAGGGAAGAGAGGAAATTAGCTGCAGAAAGGGAAGCAGAAGATAAAAGATTACAAAGGGAACATGAGTTACGACTAAGGGAGTTTGAGTTTCAGGGCCATGCTCCTGAAAATGGTGCCAGTCCCTTTGCCTCTGATGCCACTGCTAGCCAAGGAGCCTCAACCTCAGCTATGAATTTTCATTTAGATCATTTTGTTGAGAAAGACGATGATATAGAGAGCTACCTAAATAGGTATGAGCTATTAGCTACCACGTATGGGTTAGAGAGAGAAAGGTGGAGCTTAAAGTTATCTCAGGGACTTCGTGGGGCAGCTTATGAAGTTTTTGCAAAAATGAGCAGAGGTGATCAGGAAAATTATGACATGCTAAAGCAGGCTCTTTTGTTAAGGTATGAAAAGAATGCAGAGTTTTACAGGAAAAAATTTAGGAATGCTAAACTACTGTCAGGTGAAACCTATCACCAGTTCTCTGCACGAATAGAGACATACTTGGAGAAATGGACTTCTCTGGGGAAAACCCAAGATCTTAAGGAAATGGTCCTTATAGAGCAACTAAGAGAGTCCATGGCTCCAGACCTGAGAAAGTTTCTCATGGAACAAGGTGCAGAGAGGCTGGGTGAGTTGCTAAATGTTGCTGAAAGGTATCAAGCAGCTCAAGCAGAGGTAACAGGTAATAAAAAGAAACAGGTGGATAACTTTAGGGCACCACAGAACTTTAATAAATTTGATCCTAAGGATCAAAATAAAGGTAAGCACCAATTTGATAGGCCACGGTATGAAAATAAAAATAAATTCCCACAATTCGATGAAAGGAAATATAATGACAGAAAATCTTTCAACCAAGGAAAAAGGTGGTGTAAAAATTGTCAGATGGACAATCATGACACTGACCGTTGCAGAAGGAAACCTGTGTATATGGCAACCCTTCAGGTCAGGTCGACCTCAAGACAGGAGGAGGATATTATGTTAGATACCACTCCAGAAGAGATGAGGAAGGCACAGGCTGGGGATAAAACACTCAAGCCTTGTTTCAGAAAATTGTCAACTTGTCATACAACTCCAGGCAAGGGAGATTTTTACATGAAAAACAAGTTGATGTATAGGAAGACTGGAGCTAGATCCAAAGGTCACGGACAGCTGGTTCTTCCAAAAAGATATAGGGCAGACTTAATAAGGAGCCTACATGTGAAACCAGATGGGGACCATGAGAAGATAGGTACCATCATTCAAAAGGTGGCTCACAATTATTATTGGCCCAAAGCAAGATGGGACATTGAAAATTTTGTAGAAAGGTGTAGCATAGCACATGAGGGAACACCCACAAGTGGGAACATGGATCAGGACCTGGACACGCCATGGGGCAAAATCAGGCCTGACAATAAAAGGAAAAATAGATTTGATAAAGTGGACCAAAGGGAATGGGAAGCCCCTTTTCACGGACAAGCTTCACTTAACTGTTTTACAATGGCCACTATGCGGAGAGTGCAAACAGATGTCTTACCCCAGGATAAGCCGAAAATCCCTCAATCGGACTTAAACAAACTGGAGGAAGAAGATGTAGAGAGGAAATCTCTCCTCAAGAATTTTAAGTGGGGAGAAAGCCCCAAAAGAAAAATTGGTAGCGGTCGTTTTGTGCATGAAAATTCTGGGAAGAAAAATCATCACTATAAAGCTTCGAGTGGAAGAGACCATACCGGTGCATGGACAAATAGGTCCACACAATTAAAGGTCCATATGTAGCTTTGTTAAGAACGTGGACTGATGAAAAGGCAGAGGAAAACATTACATCTTCATACCAGTATGTGAATGAGCTGACCACTCGGTTGAAAACTGGCTGGAAACTTGCCAATGAAAATTTGAAACAAGCCAGGAAGAAACATGCTGCCTATTATAACAGGAAGGCGAAAGACAGAAATTTGGCTGTGGGAGAGAAAGTACTGCTTCTTTTGCCTGGGAGTCAGAATAAGTTACAAATTGGATGGCAGGGTCCATATACAGTTTTAGAGAAGGTGTCTAGAACAAATTATAAGATAGATAAGAAGGGGAAAGAAAAAATCTATCATGTGAATCTCCTGAAGAAATATTTGGAAAGAGAACATCAGGAAGAGACACACTTGTTGACCTTGTCCATCGCCATGGAGATGAAAAAGGAACCACTTTCATCATTTGAATATCCATTACACCCCTGTGAGACAGCAGCACAGGTGAAAATCAGTACACATTTAACGAAAACTCAGAAAGAGAGAGTGCAACAGGTTCTAAATAATCATGCAGAGGTGTTAACAGACCGACCAGGGCATACAAACCTATTGGAATATGATATGAAACTGATAGACCCCACACCTGTCTGTATGAAACCATATTCGATTCCGTTTGCTAAGGAGAAAGCTTTGAAGGAAGAGATAGACTATCTGTTGAAGGAAGGAATTATTTCGCACAGTGAGTCTTCGTATAGTTCCGGTGTTGTACTCTTAAGGAAGCCCTCTGGAGAACATAGACTCTGTATAGATTACAGGAGACTGAATGCTATTACAGAAGGACAGGTGGATCCATTGCCGGATACAAATCAGCTGTTTGCCAGACTAAATAAAGCTAAATATTTCTCAAAAGTGGATCTGAGTAAAGGATACTATCAGATTCCAGTAAAGCCTGAGGTTAGACCCTACCTAGCTTTTAGTACCTCAGAAGGACACTATGAGTTTAATAGATTGCCATTTGGATTGAAGAATGCGCCTAGTGTCTTCTCTAGAATGATGAGAAAATTATTGGATCCTCTGAATAATCCCTGTATAACAAATTTTATGGATGATATCCTTATAGCAACAGAAACATTTGAGGAACACATTGACTCTCTGAACATGCTGTTTGATCGACTTAGGGAGGCAAATTTAACAGCCCGTCCAACCAAATGTTGCGTTGGATGTAAAGAATTGGAATTTTTGGGACACACAGTTTATCAGGGAAATATGACCCCTGACCCAAAGAATTTAGAAAAACTACAGAAAGCCCCGAGACCACAAACCAAGAAGGACGTGAGATCCTTTGTCTCATTATGTGGTTTCTACCAGAAGTATATCAAGAACTTTAATTCCATATGTGCACCGTTAACTGAATTGACACGTAAAGGACTTCCAGATCGCATTACATGGACACCACAATGTGAAATGACTTACCAAGAATTGAAGGAAAATCTCACAAGTAAACCCATTTTGAAATTACCTGACTTAAGTCAAGAATTCATAGTAAGGACGGATGCAAGTAATATTGGGTTAGGTGCAACTCTACTACAGAAATCAGATGCATTGGATGGGGAATTAAGCCCAGTGGCATATGCTAGCAGAAAGTTGAATAAAGCTGAAATCAACTACTCAACTAGCGAAAAAGAATGTCTTGCAGTAATATGGGCAATAAAGAAATTCAATATTTATCTATATGGGAAGGCATTTAAGTTGCAAACAGATCACAAACCTTTATCGTTTCTAGCACAGGCTAAGCATGAGAACTCTAGGTTACTCCGATGGTCTTTACTTCTGGCTCCATATAATTTTAGCATTGAGTATATATCTGGAAAAACCAATTTGGGAGCGGATTTTTTAAGCCGCCATCCGTGTGATGAGAATCACCGTAAACCCCAAAAATAATAATAAATTTCTCTATGTGTATATAGAATAAAGGACTGACATATAATGTCTGTTTTAAGAGGGGAGGTGTCGTGAAATATTCTAATCCACATATATACATTATTAGGTAAATATAAAGCCTAACAAATAAAATTAATAAAGAGAAGAGCAATGGGAAAATAACAGTGCTGTCACAAAGAATGTACTCGAAATCCCCCTTGTTTTCTGCTTCGTCTGCAAATTGTAACGCTTTCACGTTGATATAAAAGCTTACTGTATTATTACCCGCCTTCTTCAATGAAACGTGTGCTGCATTTCTAAGAAAAACATTGAGACGTACTGCGTAATGACCTAAATTAATCCTAAC
Organism: Oreohelix idahoensis; assembly: GCA_024509875.1. Classification (NCBI taxonomy): domain Eukaryota; kingdom Metazoa; phylum Mollusca; class Gastropoda; order Stylommatophora; family Oreohelicidae; genus Oreohelix; species Oreohelix idahoensis. Next base: position 514,078 of record JAMPIV010005338.1, read on the forward strand.
ATTAATTATACTGCGTTACCAAAACGAACGAACAGATGGACAAAAGGATAAAGAGAGAGAGGGGAGGGCTGAAAATCAGGAACGCATGCAACACGCGTCGCGCGATACACAAATGCTGCCATCACGCGTGTAAGTCTACATGCACTAATTTTTTTTTCAGACGGACAGTGATAAAATACACTACCCTTTCCCAGAGTTAGGTTTATAAATCATAAAAAACTCTTATTAGAAAAGATAACATTAGATGGGTTTACGGTTGAAAACATAACAGTACCCAGACAGCACATCTTCGAAACAGGAGGTAGAAGAAATTGCATATTTTGAACGCAGCCACGTAGCTCCTTTAAATTTGTATTTTTGGGTTCCTTAGGGCTTGCTGACAAATAATATGTAAAACGTTACGCAAATAGTCCAGGAATTAATAAATTATACCCAAAATAAAATATTGGGGGTGCCTGACAGCATAAAATCATTTCTGCTCATAAGATTTTTTTTTAACGTGTTTGAAAAAAAATTTACGTTACAGAAATAGCCTACCATGTAAACTCAAAATTGATTGGAGCGCAACAAATGAAAGCCTAACCACGATTGGTCGGGCTATAAATACTATCTTGGTTGTTAGGGGAAACGGGGAAAGGTAACATTTTTTCAAACACTTGTCGAAACGGGGCTCATTGGTCAGACTCGCTGATATACACACTTGGGAGCGTTAGTTCGAAACCACTTGTTTAAATAAGATTGATAAAGCATCAGTGCGTTGAAGCCAGCTTATATTTGGCTAAATAAAAGCCTGGAAGATAAGCAGATGGGAATTTGTGCCAGTTTGTGCCAGAATTCATTGCTAATCAACGTATCTGTGTTTATTCGTATGAATTGTGGGACAGTGGTCTTGATGGTACTGAGCAGCACCTAGTCAGAGCTTTGCTGAATCCAGTGTCGGACAGCATACTCCTTGGTCCTTTTAGCTATCAGTGAGGTGTCTCCAGAGCCCAGAGGAGAATTCGAGCAGAGGAGTCCTTTCCTGCCGCCATCACGCCAGATAAGCTAACTTGGCCAGCTGAGCTCAACATTATGTCCCCTCATCTTGAACTGACTTTGTAAAATTAACATTAAGAGGGGAATTTACTTGTCTTAAAATCAGGAACTGTGAACATCTCCAATACTAGTCCCTAAAGACAAACTATTGAAGTCATGATGACAAATACCAACAGAGCTTGAACAAAACAAAACCAGTATTACCTCATTTTACTACTACACAACTGACACACATAGAACATTTGTAATAATATATGTCACTACAATATTCATATTAAATACATTCTGTACATAACTTGTAATTTAAATTGATTGTGATTCCTGGTTCCCTTGTAGTTGAATCAGGACACATATTCATTCATGCCAGTAATGAATACATATTGTTATTTGAAAAGTTACGAGTGACTTCTTTAAGATATTCTCATAGAGTGTTATATGTATGTGAGTGTCACAGTGTTGTTAAGAGTAGTGGATTAAATTAAATTGTTTATCTGTCTGTTGTTGTGACTTACACTTCATCATACACATACCCTAGACACATAACGTAGTCATCACACTATTCCAGAATAATTCTGACTGAGATATAGAGATATGTGGTAGCAAGTAAGGTTATCTATAATACACTACTCTTAATAGATATAGATACCTTCACAGCTGATCTCAGTCAGTACACTAAGTCCCCTATAAATATTTATAACATCCCACTTCACCACAGTGACAACGTGCTTTAATAGAACTCCAACATCTAAGGAGATCCGAAGTGGAAGTCATCGTCGTTTTGGCATTGACGGCAAAGGCGGAGAAGTTGGGAAAATGGAAGGGAGTCACAAGAAGCCTGAGGATGAGAAGACGTATACTTCTTCTTCTTCTTCCTCGTTCGTCCTGAAAAGGACGTTGGTTGCGTTCTGTCTGTTTACAGCGGAGCTGCGATATCTACGCCTTTCGGCCGGCAATCCGACTTCAGCAACGCATTTTTGGGAACGGGTTTGCCTTCCCTCTTCGATCCCTACTCTCTCAGCCAGACTGCAGTGATACAGCCTGTTTCCAGGACCACCACGTGGGGGTGGAATAGGGTCTTGGTCAGCTCTGGTTCGCTGACTCTGACGCAAGCAGTCAAGCTATGGGTCGCTGACTGCATTCTCTATTGCTGCGTCTTTGGGTCCCAGAAGACGTATACAAAAGGTAGCTATGACCACTTCTGATAATAATGCCGACCTGGGTGACCTAAAAGGGACACTTCACAAACTATGTCAGCAATACAAAAGAGTTGTGATACAGTGGATCCCTTCTCACTGCAACGTCCCCGGAAATAAAGAGGCTGACAGATTGGCAAAGGAAGGGGGAAAGCTACCTCAACTTGCCACAAGCATAACTTATGAAGAGGCCAAGAGTTTTATCAAGAGCAGATACAGGAGTTAGTGGGAAGCTGAGTATCCAGGCCACCAAACAAATGATGCATATTACCAGCTTAGCAGAAGTGAACAAGTGGTAATTCTTCAGACTTCGCACAGGTCACAACAGATTAGAATACCATTTGTTCAACAATGACTGCTGAACATATGCTTCAAAGATGCCCAACATATGAGGAACAGAGAAAGCGCATATGGCAATCATCAGTACCATTCCTGGAAAAACTATATGGAGATAACAGCCTCAAGCTGACTACTGCTTTCTTTGAACATATTCAAGTTGACGTCTGAGGGTGAACGAAGAAGAAGAAGATGAAGAACAAGAAAACATTATGACATGGGTACACTCTCTCTCCTCTCCTCCTCTCTCTCTCCTCTCCTCCTCTCTCTCCTCCTCCTCTCTCTCTCTCTCTCTCTCTCTCTCTCTCTCTCTCTCTCTCTCTCTCTCTCTCTCTCTCTCTCTCTCTCTCCTTTTCTCGGTTGTGTTTGCAGGTTTCATTAAAATAGTATGAATCTGCTAGTTGCAAAAAGTTACCATTGACAAACAGAGATCTCATAATATACAAATATCGAAAGTTGAATCAGTGAGTGCCATTTGAATATGGCAACTAAGCTATCAATTCTGATTACCAGTTATGGAATGGGCAAGCAAACGATATAATTATAGATAGCATCTTGTTCAGGCAGTTACCTAGGTGTCCTTGACATGAAAAAAAATGCGGAAAACAATTGTGCTGTCTTTTCTTGTTACAGGCCTTGACCTAAATAGTCTATTACCTTTTATTGTCTACGTTGGGAGCCGCGCTGATGTAATGGTTACCACATTACGCTGGCGATCAAGTGCTCAAGGTTCAAGCCCGGGCGTGAGCATTTGAAGAAGTGTCATCGACCGGGATTTTGACTGAATAACCTGAACGGCTCCTGAGATAAACCCTCTGTGGGTAGGAAGGAACGAAGCTCCTGACCGGGTTGGAAGGAAAGTCCACAGGCTCCCCAGCCTCGCAATTACATGTCATTGGGCCGAAGGGCTGAAAGCGCAAGTGCCGCTGGTTAAGGAAAATAAAATTGTCTACGTTTGCTGCGAGTTGTCGCAGGGAACTGAAGTTAATGGTTGTCAAGCCAAGCGCTTCGCATTGGCTATTGTGAGTCCGTGTTGTTGTGAGCCCGTGTTGTTGTGAGCCCGTGTTGTTGTGAGCCCGTGTTGTTGTAAGATGTGTTTTATTACGCTCTAGCCATTTGCCTCTTTGTATTTCTAGGGGAAAATACTGCAACCAAATAGAACACATGCAGGACAAGAAACTGTGTACAGGGCGATCATCAGAAGGAGTCCCCCGTCGGACAAGTATTTTGGCCCTTTGTCTTCTTTACACTCTAAGGGGGGCGGGCCCACTTGGGTCATGACTCCCAAGTGTCCGCCTCCTGTTGTCTTGTCCCACATGCGTTGGGAAGTGAACCAATTCCACTTTGGTTGCAACTGTCAGCTTCAATCCTGGTTTTATCCATGCTGCCCTCTTAATGCAACCTCATCGTGTAAAACGAATCGCTGTAGGAATCGACGCTGCAATAGCATGTGAATACTTGGCGAAGGTTTATTGCAAGAGGACCATCTGTAGTGGTGGCTCCACGGTCCATATGGAGTGAAAAAGAAAATGATGATGATGATTTGAAGAACTTGCACCGACGGTTGTTTTAATAATAGATACATTTATATTACCACAAGAGCCGCGGTAACACAGTGGTTAGTGCACTGGCTTCCTAGTTCGATGGTCCATAGTTCGATCCCCAGTTAAGCCGGAATTTTTAGACCGCAAACATCTCCGGGGTCGACCCAACCTCATAAATTGGGTACCAGAGCAACTCTGGGAAGGTTAAGGCGGCCGGCGTGATGCTGACCACATCACCCCTAGTGTGCCGATGGTCAAGAAAATATGGGCCTAACACCATATTCCCAATATGCCTCAATGGGCGTGTAACGGAATCTTCTTTCCCTATATTACCACGTAATGTGAAAAGAATGCAAATAGAGAATAAATGAAAGCCAGTAAACTTTAAGAAAGCCAGTGTGATGATGAGGAGAGATCGTGGTGACAAATCATAATAATTAGGACGAAAACACGAGACGTTTTGATACAGAATGGAATGGCAAGAAAGTGTCTCTGCATGATACGCTGTCTATATTTTCATTCTGAGTTTTTTAATCCCCTTTTTTAAAAAGTGAATGCAAATGAATTTACGATTTTGGCTTATCTTATAGTCCCATTGAGCTAGCGTGCAGCACAAACACAAGATTGAATTACTAGGCAGATTCGGATGTCAATCGTCAATCATTCCATGTTGTTTGAACAAAGCCCCTTGGAAACATCGATAGCAAAGAAAACTAATACTTAAACTCCACTTGCACTGGGTTTTAGCTCATGTTGTTTGAGAGTCTTGTTCAGTTGATCCAAAATAGGGCATATCGACTGCAAAGGAGCTGGAGTCTTGTGAGTTCTCTCACAGAACGATATATGTTTTCACGTCTACAAGAGACAAATAACTGACGTGGTTGGTCTGAGGTTAAGCGTCTGCATAAAGAACTGAAAGCCCTTATCTTCAAATCTCTTTAAGCTTCAACATCACTTGACATCTGTTAAGTCCAACATCACTTGACATCTGTTAAGTTTTTCCCACTTTCCTGAGCCCGTTGAGTAGATGTCGTAACCTAATCTTCGCCCAATTCTTCTTCTTCAAGTGTTAAGCCTGTTGGCGTTAGCGATTACGTGTCTCCGCAAATTACTGTATCTCGTACTGTTTATCAATTTTGTTGTTGACTTTATTGCATACTATGACGTCACACTGCCCAGCGTCTTTTTTCTTTTTCGTCCTTTATCTCTTTATCCTACAATCTCTCCTGTTGTTACAATAGATTCCAGCTTTCATCTTCTCTTAATATGCCTGTAAAAAATGGATTGCTTCCTTCCAACTTATGTGATAAGTTCCCTTTGCGCTTTGGTCTCTTTCGGGTTATCCCCATTACTTCTTGTACCTGTCCGCGTATTTTTTACATCATTACTGTAAAACCCCATTTCTATGGTCTCCGGTGTCACGTGTGAGGAAATAATAGACCTTCTCTTGCAGACACTGCTAAAGTGAAGATTTCTTGTATTGCAACAAGCAGAAATGTCAACTAAAGAACCCTAAAAGTTTGACGTTTAAGGATAAATACCTAGTTAAATGCAAGAGAAAGATAATACAAAAGAGAATTTGGAAGGGAAATACAATTATAATGTAAACAACACACATAAATTATTGTATGCCTTTGAAAACATGGATAACAACAAAAACGACAAACAAACAAAAACTCAAAGAATTTAGAGTTTCACATCGGAACAGCCGGCGTGATGTTGACCATGTCACCCCTAGTGTGCCGATGGTCAAGAAAATATGGGCCTAACACCATATTCCTAATATGCCTCAATGGGCGTGTAACGGGATCCTTTACCTTTTTACGTCGGAACAGAACAGATGTATTAAAATGGTATAACAAGATCACCAATGTAGAAATGATGGGAATAACCAGAAACATACTAACGGAACACCAGGTGAGACTAGGTGAGAAACAGGTGGATTTGAGACACACTGAGGAAACCAATTGAGACCATTCTAGTGCAGTCACTCTCCTGGAAGCCCCTGCGTAAAACAACAAGGAGATTGAATAAGACATGGAGAAGAGAAATGGTGACAGCCATGAAATAAATAAATTCAGGGAAAGACATTGAACGGATGTCACAAGATAGGAAGACTTAACATGAGATTGTTAACATCCTGTATTCCACTGGGAGTTAAAGTGTACTGAATAAATCATCATCATAATCATTTTCGTTGACCTCCTAACTAAGCGTTGAGCCACCACCACAGCCGGTCCTCTTGCAGGAAGCCTGTCAGATAGGAACTACCGTTGAATGTAACTGTGGCACTGATAAAATGGCTGCTGAACATTTGCTTCAAAGTTGCCCAACAGATGTGGAACAGAAAAAGTGCATATGGCCGACACCAGTATCATTCATGAAAAAGCTCTACTAAGATGCAAATAGCCTCAAGCTGACTTCTGCTTTCTTTGAAAACCTTCAAGTAGACGTCTGAAAGTGGACGTCTGAAAGTGGACGTCTGAAAGTGGACGTCTGAAAGTGGACGTCTGAAAGTGGACGTCTGAAAGTGGGCGTCTGAAAGTGGACGTCTGAAAGTGGACGTCTGAAAGTGGACGTCTGAAAGTGTACGTCTGAAAGTGGACGAAGAAGAAGAAGAACATGCTCTCGCAGCGATGGTTATGTGGCAGTGTGTTTTATATGAGTAAGTTGCCATCCCCTTCCCCCCTTTCCCCCCCCCCCCTTGCACAACCTCATATTAGTCGTCTTTTACGACATTGCTGACAGGGCCATTCAGTAGACGATCAGTAAGGAATAAGTTACCATCCTGTGTCGCTAGATACAATTATTACTGACCATTCTAGAATATGTCCCGTGAGGGCCCCGGGGGGTCTATAAGAAGGCCGAGAAATAAGAGGACTACTGCTTCCTTGGATAAAACTGATAGAAAACTCTATACAGAGCGATACATCAGGAGTGTGTCTGATCATCAGAAGTCGTCCCCCCCCCCGTCGGACACGTTTTTTCTACCCTTATTTCCTTTACACTCTAAAAAGGGGGGGGGGGGGGTGACAGAATGGGGCGACCCCTCTCGATCTCTGTTTCACTCCGGAAGTATCGGTACATTTGTGGTACTGATTTGTATTGCGTGCTTTCAATTGTCGCACTTTCTTTCTTTCTCTGCTATGTGTAGCAGATATTATGTATTTTCCTTCTTACACCCCTCTCAGGGATAAGTTATTATGTCTGTTTATTTCCTGTCCCTTCGCTAAGCGTTGCAATGAACGGCAGAAATAATATTAACGACAGGCAGTATGGTAAAATTCCTTTGCACCAAATCTTGGCCACGAAGGATTAGCCCCAAGAAAGTCGCCAGTGTATTTTCTAAGCGCTGATAAAGGCCAGAGTACGGGGAACGAACGAACGAACGAACGAACTTTATTTTCAAAGGGTTAAGAATTGGGCACGCAGGCCCGTCTGACATTCTGCCCTTCCTCTCTCTCTATTCATGTATACTAATATCCTTTCATCCTCGCATTTACTTTAAGCATTATTAAGGCATTTATCATTATAAAAGTAATATTACATTTGCAATAATCATCATAATTAGTGTTTTTAAAATAAAATAAAATAATTTAAAAAAAATTAATAGTAATAATGAATTTGAAAAATAAATAAATAAATAAAAAATAAATTTAAAAAAAAAAAAAAAGCGAATTCTTCGTACTGTAAATTAGTGATTTGAGACATATTCAGAGGTATGTTATGAGAACTTGTAAAATGTTCATACGGTGTTCAACTGAATGACTCAGGGACTTTTTATTTTTTATTTTTTTTTTAGGTTCATCAAGATGAGGTGGGTAGACAGTTACTTTCCATTTTCCTTTCCATTTCCTTTGCGTCCCAAACTCAAGACCAGAATCAGACTAGGTAGATAGTTAGATAGACATATACGAAAGCAGTTAATTTGCCAAGGGTTGAAAATCGGACACAGTCCCCTCTTGCATTCTTCCATCCTCTTGCTCATCTTTTATTACTGTTACTCAACATTCTCCAGCGTACTGAAAGTATTAATTTAAGGACAGTGCAACATTACAAGGAAGTATAACAGCATACATTAACAGTACCTGATCATAAAATTAAGAATATAAGTTATTAAGAATATAATATTAAGAATAAGTATATTGTAATGAAAACTAGATCATCAGAGCCTCCATACAGTATATTAGATAAAAGTACAACACAATCAGTTAGGGTGGCATATAATCAGCACTCATAAAGTATTTGAATAGTATACGATTGTATGAGTAAGGACTGTGCGTGTTTTTCAGGTCATTGGGAAGATTGTTCCAAAGATGAGCAGCTGAGTAAGCCAAACTAGTTTTAAATAGGTCAAGCCTGGGCTTGGGTACCTGTAATTTATTTAAGCGCTGACTACGTCTGTCATTGTATTTTAAAAGCGGCCAAAGATACTTTGGAGCATTCTGTGACAGGATTTTGTGAATAAATTTCCCTTTGTTAAAGAGGAAGCGCTTCCTGAGGGGTAATATTTGAAGATAATTATATAAATCTATACAATGTGATTGGTGTTTATCAGCAACAAGGCGCATTGCGCGTTTTTGAAGCGAGTGGAGCCTTCTTGTGTTGGAGACAGAAGAACCATCCCAGATTGTGGAACAATAGTCTAGATGCGTTTGTATATGAGATATGTAGAACATTTTCCTTGCCTCTTCATCCAGAAAATGTTTAATTTTGGCTAATTGGTAAACTTTTTGTGCTGTTAGCTTTGTGAGTGCATGTACATGTGAGTTCCAACTTAGGTGTTGGTCAACAGTGATACCTAGAGTTCTGTGTTCATTTACGTTTTCAATTAGTGATGTTCCAATGAAGAGCTGAAGTGTTGTTTTCTGCAAGTTTTGTAGTTTTTGTCTGGTTGATATTAACATACATTTTGTTTTACTAATATTTATTTGCATGCGATTCTCGTTGCTCCACGTAATAAGATTATGTGTATCGTTTTGTAAAGATTGTTCTAGTGTGGTGCAACATTTATCACTAGTATAGACAGTACAGTCATCGGCAAAAAGGTCACATGATGAGTGTTTGAAATATAGAGGAAGATCATTAATGTATACGGTAAATAGAAGAGGGCCGAGAATAGAGCCCTGAGGAACACCTGTATGGACAACGGTTGGGTTCGACAAGGAATTATTGTAAGAGACTATTTGTTGTCTGTCTGACAGGAACGACAACTGATGGACAGACACAGATAAGAGATTACTTTCTGATAAAGTAATGAATTGTTACTTTTGGAACACATTGTCGTGTAAGGTTACCGATGCGTTTGTAAGTTGGTACACAGGGCAATTTGATGTTTACAGCCCATTTTAAGAAAAGTGATGTTTGAAATTTTGCACTAGATGAGTCATGCAAAATATTCAGATCAGATTGGCTGATCAGTTGTGCGCCATAACAACGAATGCGTGGGAAGGCAGTGAATATAATCTGACCATTTTCTCAAGCTATGTCACTGTGAGATTCACGCTTGCCAAGACAACCCCAGACTTGCCAGAGTTAGAATTCAGAATTCCTTATTAACATACCGGACACCTTTTACCGGGGTATTTATAAGGACTTACAAAAACCAGCCCAGGAAATCTCTATCATTTTAAACAAGGAAACCGGGACGTGAGGGAACTGAAGGACCTCACGCGGAGCCAGAGAAGGAATCTATTGTTAAAACAACGACACCCCAGACGCGTGTAATAGGCCGATTGAAGTCTCTTTTATTTATCTGAGCAAAATTTATGTGAGCCAGGATTGGCGTAAGTTGTCATTTTACATTCTATATTTTATTACTAACATGTGAACAAATATATATATGTGTATTGCCATGTGAATTTTAATGTGTTAAAAGTGCTCGGGGATGTCCAAGTCATTTGAGGCTGGTAACCTCAGCGTATATAATGATGATTTCATGACCCACCACTGCCAAGGGCTGGTGATTGCTTTATTACTAGTTTCGTAAAGAGAACTAAAAGCATAAAGTAGTCCCAGGATCCATATGGAGCAGGGGGGAAAAGATGAAAGAAATGATGTACATTATAATTATAATACTTAGTTTAAAACCAGTGTAAATGTCGATGTTAACATATTCACTTTTTAAAATTACTGGCAGTTTCAAACTTTTCAATCAGTGTAAACATAAATGGGTTTAGTAACTTTGACTGAGACTAACATGTAATACAGTTAAAAGGATTAAATCGAAGTTAAATTTGTAACATTACAAATAACAAAATTTAATAATCACTAAGTTTTAACAGTTGGAAAATAAATTGAATAGTTATGGAAAAGTTTCATCACTTGATAAGGATTTAACTGAATAAAGGAAGTCACTTTTGGCAGCGGATATTTGCACTTAGCTGCCAATGGTATTTTCTTCTCTTGCTGGGTCAGTTCCTTTCACTCTGCTCTCGCTCGTCTCTAGTCAAAGTTCAGGCGCCGCACGTTCCCAGAACGTTCAAGGAGTAACGACTAAGTTGGTTCTGCGTCTGTCTATAAAACCCTCTTATGATGGCGTCTCGCAACACGTCAGTCCACTTCTACATTCACTTGGTTCCAGAGATGGTACTTTCTGCTGGTACCACCAATAACTGGTAATAGAAATGGAAACGAAACGTTCTTCTGAGTATGGCGTTTTTCCGACACATGTATGTTTCTCCCCCCCCCCCCCCCTCCCCCCTCCTCTTCTATTCTACCATCCTATTTCAGAATTTACCATTGATGAGAATTAAATTTAATCCCTCGGGATAAAACTTCCTTTACATTTAAACTGAATAGCTTTAGCTTTACATTTAAATGAAAAAGGTTAAACGTACAGATATAATATGTTTTTACATTTACAACTCCACTGTTTGAAAAGTGTTCACATCATAAATTCATTTATGTTTCCTTTACATTTACACTTGTAGAAATGTTTGAAACTTCTATTAATTAAAATGAATATTTTCACATATACATTTACGCTGGTTTAAAGCGTGAAACCTTACATTAATTTTAAAGTGAATATGTTTATAGGGACATTTGCACTGCTTTGAAAATGTAAGTCTAATGCTTAGAATGTACATAATTTCTTTCATCTTTTCCTCCCTGCTCCATAGGAAAATTGGAACTACTTTATGCTTTTAGTTCTCTTTACGAAACTATCAATAAAGCAATCACCAGCCCGTGCAGTGGTGGTTCATGAATCATCATTCTATACGCTGAGGTTGCCAGCCTCAAATGACTTTGACATCCAATAGCGAGTTTCACACAATAAAATTCACATGGTACTATATACATATATATATATATGTTTGTTCACATGTTAGTAATAAAATATGAAATGTAAATCACAACTTACGCCAATCCTGGCTACAGACTTGTCGCACAGATGAATAAAAGAGACGAATCTTTCTCTTACACGTGTCTGGGATTTCTTTTAATTTTAAAATAGATTGCCCCTTCTGACTCCGTGTTTTTTCAGTTTCCTAGTACTGGTGTTCCTTATTAAATGTCGAGATTTCCTGTGCTTTTGTAAGTCTTATCTGGTTCTCCAATAAAAGGTCTGGTTAACAAACAGGAATTATGAATCTAGTTCTTCACTCTGGCTAACGTCTGATGTTGTCTTGGCGAGCGTGCACTCACAGAGAAATAAAACTGTGAAATTGGTCAGCCTATATTCCCTCCAATGATGTTATGAATCTAATCAGAAAGATCCAATCATTTCAAACAGGTCGGGTGTGGAACTTTCCAAATATTTCCTACACGGAAAATTTTTGCAAAAGGTCACATCTCCCATATATGGTAATATGATGTCTTGCATACACTCTCACAAACACATTTGTAGACTCATATTGTCTAAAATGTAATACATTTTTGATTACTTTTTAACAAGTGACCGGAAGCGATTATATCACTCTTGTCTGCCCACAGGTGTCACACAGACGTAACGTTGGTGTAGCAAGGATGACCCGGAAGCGCGTATGTCATAAGTTCCGCCTCGTGCACGGGTTATCATGTGTTTCGCCAGACAAACAAATCTGGTTCTATTCAACACTCCCTGTCGCTTGAAAAGATATGTCAGACCGATATTGTGATAAAATACTGTCGCTGACCGTCTAATAACCTGGCGTAACTTAACACGTCTTCGTGAAGCGTGAATGCGACACAATAAGATACGAATTATTTCCATAGCAAATACTGCCATAGGGAAGTGGCGTATTAGAGACTTCAACATGCTTTGTCCAGCATAGAGCAAAATAGTGAAAATAAAAATGAAAAGGCATGATTTATGCCAAATAAAAGCGATGAGTGAGAAAACTGAAGAAAAATAAAGGATCCTGCCGGAGTGCTGAAGGTGTGAGAGATCACACAAAAGAGCATGTTCAGACGTTTTGTCACAGAGACATGCCAGATATTTTAGAAGGCGAATTATCATAAACACTATATAATACACAGAACTGTTGGAGTCGGATTTTTGGTTGATGTTATTAAGTTTGAAGGTGTTGACGATGATGAGTGAAATTGCCAGTTCGTGCTATCAACGCGAATTCTAAAATCAAACTTCAAGTATGTCAACTCCGAACTTTGGTAACTTCTTCTTCTTCTTCCTCGTTCGTCCTGAAAAGGACGTTGGTTGCGTTGTGTCTGTTTACGCCGGAGCTGTGATATCTGCACCTTTCGGTCGACACATCCGACTTCAGCACGGCATTTTTTGGGACCGGGTTTGCCTTCCCTCTGCGATCCCTACTCGCTCAGCCAGACTGCAGTGATGCAGCCTGTTTCCAGGACTACCCCGTGGAGGTGGAGTAGGGTCTTGGTCAGCTCTGGTTCGCTGACCCTGATGCAAGCAGTCAAGCTATGGGTCGCTGACTGCATTCTCTATTGCTGCATCTTTGGGTCCCGAACTTTGGTAACTGAAGTATACTGCCAAGGCGGGTTATAAAGTTCACGAATTTATTAACATACACGATACTCACAGTTACGAACATGGTATTCAATAGCAGACTAGACGTTTGATACATGGACGATCAATAATAACATAGGATGAGGTGAATCTGGCATAATGTTCCTAATGGCAATATACGTATTTCCAGTCAGTTCCATTATCAATATATTTCCTTGCTAAACTAGAGTTCATACAATTAATCTGCCTTTATGATAGTTTCAAAGGCATCGGCCGTTGACCTTCTCCAAGGGCATCGGTCATCATATACATCTTTAATAATACTCGAACATGCATCCATAAATACTGTCCTACTCAATTGACTCTTTCAATAAAAATGTTCAGACAGTTGATTAATCATCAGATTCAAACATTTCTTCATCAAGATAAATACTGGTTAGATCCTATCCTTGGCTAACCTCTCCATACGTGCCAAGATCAAGATGTCGGCATTTCATAATACATTTATTAAGATCCATCTTTATCAATATTTTCGCTCGTAGAATTACTACTACGTTTCATAAGTGAAGCAAACAGCTCAGCTGATCCATTCATGAAATCCAGACGTGTGGATTCCAGCTAGATGCCAGCAAGAGTGGAGACATCACTAAATTCATATATTATATATCTTATTAATCTCTGGGTGCGAGACTTACGTGTACCACATTGACATGGGCTTCTGATAAGAAGGCCAGTCCTCCATTAACGAAATAATTCCCACTAATAAGGGACACAATATAATAAATACGGACCATCAGTCCGGCTTGACCCTTCAAGATCCTCTGACGTCATACTCTCTCTGATCTTAGAAACCCGTGCGCTATGAGTCTTTCATACACTACATAGTGCACACACGTGCGTGATAAATCATACGCACAAATAATATTCCTATCATAAGAATGGTGCGTAATCTTTTAACACAGGCAGGACTTAAAACTGCCATCTATGTAAAAGTACGCAACAAGAACTCAAATGTCATTCTTCAAAATAGAACATTGACAACGTGAATTAGATATCGAACTTTAGTCTTACTTACTTACTTACTTAGTCGTTCCCCTTCTACCGTGAGGTGTAGAGGTTTGGAAGAGAGAGCGCCAGACTATCCTATCGGCTGTCTTCCTCCTGGCCTGGTTCCATTCTAGTCCTCGGTCCTTCAAAGATTGTCTAATGTTGTCCTCCCAGCGGACTCTGGGTCGTCCTCGGGGTCTGGATCCTTGGCTCTTTGTTTCCCATGCTTGTCGTGGTAGCCGATCTTCTCACATTCTGTAAATTACCTTTTCTCAAAATAAACGTTTATCTCTTCTTTTTTTTTTTATTTATTTACTTATGTTTGAATATCGCCTTTCTGATACCCTGTTCAACCTGTTGTTTATAATTAGGGTCTTTATCTCTTTTTAGCATGTTCTGGCATTTAAAGGAATAGTTGAGCGACCGCAGCTGAGATTCAAAGATGTGTGCATTCCCATAGCCAGTTATGACTGAAGGGGTTATTGTTAGGTGTTAAGAGTAAAATGATCGTCCCGAGTAATGTCTAGGGTAATTTCATTTTGTGGTAATATTGCTGTTGCTCGGAGAATTAATATCCTTGTTGTAACGCCAAACGTGTCAATTGTGATGATAATAATAAACGAACTTTAAATTGTTATAGATTCTTCCAAGACTCCGTATTCAGACGACTTTCAATTTTATTTGTACATGAGACATCATGAATCACATTTTGCTCCAACATATTTCACAACAGTTATCCATTGAAAAAATCGATTTCCTTAATATACATTATCCGCACAATTTTCTACTTTTATATTTTCGTTCCAATATCTATAATATTACAGTCCAGTGCTTTCTCGCACACTTATCTCTTTATCCGCTAAATATTTTCTTTTGTGATCATTCTCGACACATTGGAATTTTCCACCAATATATTTTTATACGGGTTTTACTAACCTTGTAACATCTTGTACATCTCTAGATACTTTCTTTTAATACATGTTCCTGGCCATCTTGGCTATTCAACACTTCGGATTTAATATATCCTGAAGAAGTGGCTCTACCACATTGAAGTGTTAATATACACTTGAGATATGAGTCAAATTCAGACCCCTTGAAACACTTTTAAGTAGATTACACTACAGATATAATAAGTGGACTAGCCACATATGCGGACACGTCTAAACGCTTCCTAGCGTAGACACAGACTCTCCCACGCCATCCCTCGATACGTTACTTTGTCATAGATAACGACTCTAATTTTTACATTTTGGTGAGGCTCAGCATGGTACGCAGCAATCTCGCTAAATATAACTGTTGCGTGCATATTTTGACGCACATTTTACAAAAATTGATATGGCTATTTGATATGGGAAAATATAGACATGCATTCATTTGTGTATGAAAATGCTGTCTATGGTAAAAGCGAGATAATCCATGTTTGATTCACACTTTTGATTATATGAGTAATCGTTCTGGATATTGATCCGGCGCAAGGATAGTGCGCTTGCGTTTGTACTTATTTTTTAGGGCCAGAAAATATATTAATTTGCTTATTGTGTTTATGGCCTGAATTCATATGTATTACATATTATTAGTACAAGTAGAATCAGTCCTATATTGTATATTTTGGATGGGTAGGAGGGACTAGATTCTTGTATTCCGGTCTAGCGGAAGTATGAGTTGTCTTGACAAGTCGTGATGAGTTCCGATGTACTGCTTACAAATGGCGGGGTACGTTTTTCTAGAGCTGGTCCTTTCGTCAGGAAAAAAGGTCTTACGAAGTGGTATTTCTTCTGAAGGAGATGGTGTCTCTACGATAGTTTGTGTTCGAGACTCTCCTTATGTCAGTATATAGATGATTCGGACTCCAGGTAAACCCAGCTCCTATTTTGATGATCTCTCGTCGGTTAGGCCTAGCTTGACTTTTGGTGCTTCGTTATGCTAGTGTCGTGTTTGGTATCGACGAAGATGACAGATTTTCCTGCAGCGGTTATGGCTACGTGAAATTAACCTGATCACCGTAGAGCTGTATGGAAACATTTATGAAATCCTTTATATACCCATTACAAATTAACTCTGGCTTATATTCTCCTCCCTATGCATGAGTGAACGACAACTCAGGGAGGTAGCCATGTTGGATTTCGGTCATCATATGTTTTGATCACTGCCAAGAGAACAGATTATTTATCTTATTATCGGACAGTGACAGAGAGATCTCAATCCTGCTAGAAACCCCCCTTCGTGGTTTCATAATCTATACTACAAACTATGGACGTCAAGTAACTTTAGTTATTTATCGATTCCTTCACTGACGCGTTTAGTCAGATAGGGGAATGCGGCCATAATGTATCATGACATTGAACTTTGATGTACTGCCATTATTTCTGAATGTGTCATGACTTCAGATCTGCTATGTATACCTACAAATTGATATGTCAACGAACCATGATGTACTCGTATGTCCCAGTGTGTACGTCTGAATAAATTGAGTAAACTAAGATTCCAGCAGTCTGCATTGGTGCCTTGTAGACAAGTGTGAGTGGTTATATTGGTCAGCACACGAACAGCACACCATTCGCGGTAATCACACTCTACACTTCTACTTCATACATACACCATCCTGCGTCGGCTGAAGTGACCAAGTTCAGGGCCTGCTTCCCCTGGAGCCTTTGCCTTCCCTAACTCAGGACTAGGGTGAGTTACCCATTTACAGCTGGGTAGACTGGAGCATGCCTGATCTCAACAACACACCACTCTTCCTTACAGAGCAGACAGACTGATACTTTACAGTGGTGTACTACAGGTGTAGTAAGAAATAACGTCTTTACAGTGGCGAGCCAGATTCCTGGGTCCAGCTTACGCAGTTTTTGTGTTGAGAATCACAGTTTACAGCTGAAAGAACATTTGTTTGAACACATCAACACCAGTAGGACAGCTATACAGTCGATGTCAGCTTGACCTGTATTACCGATAGGATGCTGTATCTAGGTCAGCGCTTGTTGACAGTTTTTTTTTCGCTGTACAGACAGTATTACACAGGACAGTGGTATCAAGTGTAGAAAATATCTGGAGCAATATTGTTGACATTTCTCAACGTACAGAAGAATCACAGTGTTGTGGAACATAAAGTGCATAGTTCATCGTTGGATCTTCATATGCTCAAAAGAGAAAAAATTGACAGTGTAATAGTTTAGAATTAAATCTATTACTGAATAAAGTGGCAAGTTATTATTATTTAAATAAACTGTGCCTGCTTTACAACACTATACCTGCAACACATTCCATTCATGACATAAATGATATTGTATGCTATATGCTATTTATGCTTACATGTTATTTGTTATGTATTAAATTAGTTTATGTTCTGTGTGACTAGTACAAGGTATGCCGAGTTACATTGGTCTGGTACTAGTATTCGATAGGTACACATTTTCTTAATTGGAAATTTGTTAGCAACAATTTGCTGCTATTTCTGTTAGTTGTGATGAGGTGTTCTTTTCTTCGTTGTTTTTGTTAATAATTTTGTGTCTCTTAGTTTGTTTGATTTGTTTGTATAATTGTAGGTCTCATCTTTTCTTTCATTTCAGTTTTTTACACCCTTATGTTTATACACTGTGGCGTTATTTGTCTTGTCATTTTATTATTGCAGTTATCATCACGGTTTCTGTGATCATTTTTTTTCATTTCTTCTATTTAATTTAATTTGATCTCTGCAAATGTTTTCAGATTGTCTTTTCTTGTTTGTCATTTGTAATGTCTTTAGTTGACATATGACGTATAGTGGTATACACTGATAGTATAGTACAGATCAGTACTCTCTGATTGTTATTGTTATAAAACAAAATATACAAGACCTTTGTAAGGCTTGTCTCCCAAAGTGATTGGTAAAAGGAAATATTTTTTCCACAGGTACTCAAGTGATCTTTGATTACAGTGAGGTATACAAGACCTTTGTAAGGCTTGTCCCCACAGTATTTGAGATACAATTATTGTTGTCCACAGGTACTCAAGTTATCATTGGTTATTATAAACCATACAAGTTTGGACTAAGACTAAGTCTAAGGTATAGACTTGTCTCCCATTAACTTGAAAGAGGGTAATTTATTTACTTTTTCAGGTTTCTGATTTAAGAAGACAATATGTCTACATTAGATTATTTCATTATACAAGGAAAATCTCTTGATAAGACTGGAAAAGACTTAGAACAATGGGCTGTTGCTCAATATGACAAAGCATTAGCTGCAGAAGAGAAAAAAATTGCTGCTGCTGTTGAAGAAAGAAAAGCTGCTGCTGAGGAAAAAAAAGCTGCGGCTGAGGAGAGAAAACTTCAAATAGAAGAAAAAAAAGCTGCTGCAGAAGAAAGGAAAGCCTTAGCTGAAGAAAAAAGATTAGAAAAAGAAGCTGATACTGCTGCTGAACTTAAGAAATTGCAGATGCAAGTGGAGGAAAGGAGATTTGAGGCAGAACAGAAGAAATTAGAAGCTGATGCAGAGCAGAAAAAATTAGAAGTTGCTGCTGCTGCAGAGCAGAGAAAATTAGAAGTTGCTGCAGAACAGAAAAAATTAGAAGCTGCTGCAGAACAGAAAAAAACTAGAAGTTGCTGCTGCTGCAGAACAGAAAAAACTAGAAGTTGCTGCTGCTGCAGAACAGAAAAAATTAGAAGCGGCTGCAGAACAGAAAAGATTAGATAGAGAAGCTGAAGAGAGAAAAGCAATAAGAGAACATGAGTTTGAATTAGAGAAATTAAAATTGACATGTATGAGTAATGTTAATCAGGCATCTGGTGGTAATGGTAAACCCTTTGTGTACAAGGTCAAAGTACCAGCGTTTAACCCTACCAGTGATGACATAACATTTTGGCTTTCTAGATTTGAACGGGCTTGTCGATCTCATAATGTTGACAAATCACAGTATGTGAATCAGTTGTCTGAAAATCTAAAAGGGGAGTCTCTGAGTAAGTTATATTTCGTTGAAGAGGCCGACAAAGACAATTATGATGCTGTTAGGGCAGCTTTGATAAAGAGATATCAGCTGTCTGAGGAAGGTTACCGTCTTTTGTTTTAAAACAATGAGACCTGAGGTAGGTGTAGAATTCTCAGATTTCATCTCAAAAGCACGAATTACACTTTCACGATGGATTGAATTATCCAAAACAGAGAAAACATTTGATGGTCTTACAGATTTATTGCTAAGAGACAAGGTCATGTCTTCTGTAAATAAATCATTCCTAGAGTTCTTACATGAGCGTAAACCTAGTACAATAAAGCAAATGGAAGAATATTGTGACCAGTATGCCACGGCACACCCTGACATGATTCTTAGTAACTCTAACATTAAAGAGAGTATGCCAGTTGCTTCGGCAACAGAATATAATCAGAATTACTCACACAAATTCCAAGGAGCTAAAAATAAATTTGATAAAAAGGTTAATTGGGATAAGTATCAAAACCAAGATAACCGCTCAAATCAGAGTTCTTCTTCGAAGAACTGGAATCGGGCTGATAGTCCTCGACACGCGAGGGGTGCCCATAATGTTAGAAATTCTCGGAAAGGGAGTAGCTATAGGAACTACCCAAGTGCTTCATGGAGACAAAAGAAACAATATTACAGGGATACTCAATATAATGAGCATGATGATTATGATCATGAATATTATGATTCAAACCCAAATAGGGGTTATAACAGAGGCAATAATAATTATAGAGACAATTATAACCGAGGTAGATCACAACACAAAAGACATGGTAAATCGTATTACCAGGCTAACTCTGCACAACAGGAGTTCAACGACACCGATAATCAGAATAATGATAAAAAAGACTCCAATAGTGTAGCAAATTCCGCTTTCGATTTTGCTAGAGCATCTGAGTGTTCGCAATGCAAAACATTATTCGATCCAACCACAGTGTCTACTTTAAGCTGCGGTCACCCACTTCCCGCTCTCCATGCGTCAATCGCGCATAATGGAAGGGGTGCTCTTGTCTTTAATAGGGGCCTAATAGATGGTACTCCGGTATCAATTCTTTTCGACTCGGGGTGCACTACCATTGGAGTGAGGCAATCACTCGTAAATCCTTCTCGAGCTACAGGCAATATAGTCAAATGTGTAACATTTGGTGGCACATTGGAGAAGTACTCCACTGCCATTATCAATATTGCTACGCCTTTCTTTACAGGAGAGGTGCAAGCATGTCTCTTGCCGAATCCGATCGCTGATCTTATCATCGGTCGCATTCATGGAGTGAAAGAATGCACTCCACAGCAAATTTCTAATTGGGAAAATGTTTAATATGCAATCTGCTAATGCAGTAATCACTAGGGCTCAAGCTCTCAATATGCCACAATCTTCACATTCTGAAGATGATGATGCGCAGATCCAAGATGATCCCTTGGAGATTTCCCACGATTCCTTTATCAAACAGCAGGAAGATGATCCTACTCTAAAGAAATTCTTTACTCTGGCAACAAAAGGTGATCCGAATAAGGATACAAATCGTAAATCTTGGATTACGATGAAGAATGGCGTACTTGTACGTATGGTACAAGACTCCGCTAAGTCCATTCATTCTCAAATCCTTGTGCCTAAAAATATGAGAGTTAAAATCTTACAGCACGCTCATGATTCGCAGTGTGCTGGACATATGGGTTTTTCCCGTACTAAAGCTAGAGTTCTTCAATCTTTCTTTTGGCCTGCTGTGAATAAGGACATACGAATCTATTGTCGATCTTGTAAAGTATGTCAAGAGATTAAATCCAGAGGTCCACGCCATGATGCACCTATTCAGGCTGCAGACATTCCCATTCGGCCATTTCAAAAAATGGCGATAGACATCATTGGTCCATTTAAGATAAAGTCTGCTAGAGGACACCAATTTATTTTGACGTGTGTTGATATGTGCACACGTTGGCCGGAGGCTGTTCCTCTAAAGAGCATAACTACTGCTGATATCGCAGATGCTCTTTGGTTAATATTTTCTCGTCTGGGGTTTCCAGCAGAAATATTATCCGACCATGGTACCCAACTCATATCGGATACCATGTCTCAAGTAATGTCGACTCTGAAGATAGAGAGATCGCTGAGTAGTATTTATCATCCTATGTCCAATGGGATGGTGGAGCGTTTGAATAGAACTCTGAAAAACCTACTAGGTAAGATAACAGAAGATCATCCTCAGGATTGGGATAGGGTTTTACCCGCGGCTCTCTTTGCATATAGAGAGGTCGCCAACGAACATACAGGATTTTCTCCCTTTGAACTTGTCTTTGGCGCGAAACCGCGAGGTCCTATGTCCTTACTTCATGATCTTATAACTGCTGATAATATTGTCGATGACACAAAATCCTCTTATGAATATGTCATCGCACTTAGACACAAGATTATTGAAGCATGCAAATTGGCAACTGCTTCTTCTGAATTTGCGAAACAGAAGGCAAGGGAATTTGCCAATAAAAAGAGATGTTTGCGTCAACTTTGTCCAGGTGACAAAGCATTTGTCTTGCTACCTTGTAGGGAAAATAGACTTCTCATTTCTTGGAAAGGTCCGTACGATATAATATCAAAGGTTTCCGATGTTGACTATATCGTCGATATTGACGGGAAGCGTAAAACCTTCCACATCAACATGCTCACGGAATTCCATGAACGTCCTGATTATTTACAACCTGTTTTCCAGGCAACGGACGATTTTCCAGTCCAACATGGACAGTACTCATCTCTGTCAGTAATACAGGATGAGGAAACGAGTTTCTCGGATGTAAATTTACCTTTTCCAATGATTCCTCTTCACTCTAATGAATCATGGAAAGATGTTGCAATTTCTCCAGAATTATCTCCAGGAGAGCAAAAACAAGTTTCTACTATGTTAGAACAATTTCAGGATGTCCTTACTGACATTCCTGGTCAAACTGATGTCATTCAACATGACATTATTCTTACTGACCATAGTCCTATAAGAGTCAGACCGTATCCTATTCCGATACATTTTCAAGCACAGGTAGAGAAAGAGTTAGATGAGATGATAGAGTTAAAAATTATAGAACCATCCACATCAGCATATTCTTCGCCGATGGTTATAGTACGAAAAAAAAAGACAATAACATACGTCTTTGCGTGGATTATCGCAAATTGAATCAAGTGACTAAATTCGATGCTGAGCCTATGCCTTTACTAGAAGAGCTACTTACGAGACTATCGAATTCTCACTTCTTTTCGAAACTCGATTTGTCTAAGGGATATTGGCAAGTTCCACTATCCGAACACGCCAAACCGTTTACTGCTTTTTCGACGCCTAGGGGTCTATTCCAATGGAATTTCATGCCTTTCGGTCTTATGAACGCCCCTGCTACATTTGTACGCATGATGCGTCGAATCCTATCTCATCGCTCAGATGTCATTGCGTATCTTGATGACATCTGTCTTTTCAGTGATACTTGGAACGATCACTATAATGGTATAAATGAACTATTGTCTATCTTACGCGAGCATAACCTGACAGCGAAACCATCGAAAGCATGTATTGGTTTTAGCGAAATATCTTTCTTAGGACACCGTGTTGGTCATGGGTTCCTAAAAAACAGAAGACCATAATACAAGTAAGATACATAACATTTCTATTCCTAAGACTAAAAAGCAAGTACGAAGTCTCTTAGGTCTAATACAATTTTATGGACGATTCATCCCGAATCTGTCCTCCATTATGTCACCTCTTTCTTCCTTGCTAAAGAAAGAAAGGGTCTCCTAATGTAGTCCATTGGACTCAAGAATGTCAATCCTCTTTGGATAAGGTTAAAACTATGTTTTCTACTTCACCTATCCTAGTATTGCCTTCTAAGGATAAGACATTTATTCTTCGTAGTGACGCTTCATCCACCGGGATTGGAGCTGCACTAATGCAAGAGTACTCTGGAACTCTGCATCCGGTGATGTATATTTCTCGGAAATTAAATGCCGCAGAGAAGAATTACTCGGTCCTAGACCGTGAATTATTGGCTATGGTTTGGTCAATCCTTAAACTGCAAAGATTTCTTCTGGGCGCGCATTTCATTGTGGAAACTGACCAGAAGGCTCTTACGGCTATTCAGAGTAAAAATCTGAAGAGCGCGAGATCAACGCGATACGCGATTGCTCTACAGCCATTTCATTTTTCGGTGCGAGCTATCCGTGGGTCAGAAAATGTGATGGCAGATATTTTGTCTAGATGCCCACATGATTCATAACTGTTATACAACTTTGATACAGTTGTTTCTATGTTGAAATGTGTACACATATGTAATATATCATATATTGATTGTAACACTACTTAGCGGTTCATTGATATGTATTCACCGCTGATTTTTCAATGGTTTTCGTCTTTGATGATCATGATGTTAAGATATCTTAGATGAAATTTACGTATAAACTAATGTGGAAATTGTGTCATTGCTAATATTGTAGTATGCGTTGGTGACACCTCTCTGGAAATATTTATACTTAGAGAAGTACTTTCTCTAAGGTCATAAAACTTATGCTTATCATCTGCGCATTGTTATTGGTGCGTTGTGAGCCTATTGTATGTTGCTCCTAGATGTATTTCAAAAAAAAAAAAATGGTACATTTTTTTTTTTCCCGAGGGGTGTGGTAATCTGTTGCGTGCATATTTTGACGCACATTTTACAAAAATTGATATGGCTATTTGATATGGGAAAATATAGACATGCATTCATTTGTGTATGAAAATGCTGTTTATGGTAAAAGCGAGATAATCCATGTTTGATTCACACTTTTGATTATAGGAGTAATCGTTCTGGATATTGATCCGGCGCAAGGATAGTGCGCTTGCGTTTGTACTTATTTTTTAGGGCCAGAAAATATATTAATTTGCTTATTGTGTTTATGGCCTGAATTCATATGTATTACATATTATTAGTACAAGTAGAATCAGTCCTATATTGTATATTTTGGATGGGTAGGAGGGACTAGATTCTTGTATTCCGGTCTAGCGGAAGTATGAGTTGTCTTGACAAGTCGTGATGAGTTCCGATGTACTGCTTACAAATGGCGGGGTACGTTTTTCTAGAGCTGGTCCTTTCGTCAGGAAAAAATGTCTTACGAAGTGGTATTTCTTCTGAAGGAGATGGTGTCTCTACGATAGTTTGTGTTCGAGACTCTCCTTATGTCAGTATATAGATGATTCGGACTCCAGGTAAACCCAGCTCCTATTTTGATGATCTCTCGTCGGTTAGGCCTAGCTTGACTTTTGGTGCTTCGTTATGCTAGTGTCGTGTTTGGTATCGACGAAGATGACAGATTTTCCTGCAGCGGTTATGGCTACGTGAAATTAACCTGATCACCGTAGAGCTGTATGGAAACATTTATGAAATCCTTTATATACCCATTACAAATTAACTCTGGCTTATATTCTCCTCCCTATGCATGAGTGAACGACAACTCAGGGAGGTAGCCATGTTGGATTTCGGTCATCATATGTTTTGATCACTGCCAAGAGAACAGATTATTTATCTTATTATCGGACAGTGACAGAGAGATCTCAATCCTGCTAGAAACCCCCCTTCGTGGTTTCATAATCTATACTACAAACTATGGACGTCAAGTAACTTTAGTTATTTATCGATTCCTTCACTGACGCGTTTAGTCAGATAGGGGAATGCGGCCATAATGTATCATGACATTGAACTTTGATGTACTGCCATTATTTCTGAATGTGTCATGACTTCAGATCTGCTATGTATACCTACAAATTGATATGTCAACGAACCATGATGTACTCGTATGTCCCAGTGTGTACGTCTGAATAAATTGAGTAAACTAAGATTCCAGCAGTCTGCATTGGTGCCTTGTAGACAAGTGTGAGTGGTTATATTGGTCAGCACACGAACAGCACACCATTCGCGGTAATCACACTCTACACTTCTACTTCATACATACACCATCCTGCGTCGGCTGAAGTGACCAAGTTCAGGGGCCTGCTTCCCCTGGAGCCTTTGCCTTCCCTAACTCAGGACTAGGGTGAGTTACCCATTTACAGCTGGGTAGACTGGAGCATGCCTGATCTCAACAACACACCTCTTCCTTACAGAGCAGACAGACTGATGACAATGCGGTTGTACGGGTGTAAAAATTGTACTGTAAGACAGGGCTTCGTAACCTTTTTTTGTGCCAAGGACCCCTTTGATTGTCTGATGAAGTCTAAGGACCCCTTTGATTGTCTGATGAAGGCTGTGGACCCCTTTGATTGTCCGATAAAGGGTATGGACCACTTTGATTATTCAATGAAGGTTATGGTCCCCTTCTTAGAAAAAATGTACATAAAATCATAATTTAAAAAAACACTTTACATTTTAAATTTTAGGTTATATACACTGACCCTCTGGAAATCATTCATAGACCCTCAAGGGGTCCGCGGACCACGGGTTAAGAAACCCTGCTATAAGAGGTGAAGAAAAGATGACGGTTTAGAAGAGGATAAACTGAGGAGGTTACAGGCACCTGGCACAAATACATTATGACAATGCTCTAACTAGGACTCTTATCAGGCGGTGGATTGAGAAATCGATAAGAAACCATTACAGAACTCTTAGTACCACAATTTATTAAAAATAAACAATAATAATAAACAGAGAGATTGCCAAATACTGAAAGCAGAGACAGTAATTAATTCGTCTGAACAATTAATACACAACTTAGAATCGCATAATGTAACCCATTTAAATCCAAAGAACTTGTATACACAAATACCAAAGTTTATCCTTTATTCATGTTTTCAGACAGAATGCTTGTGTCTGAACGTGAATATTTTATAACCTGGAGTGCATTCAATTACTTATAACTCGACCTATTTATGACCTAATGGGCATTAATACGTCTTTTATTATAAATTTCAATATACAGTGACATATGGTGATTCATATACCACTGGGCTTTAAGGGGTTAATAAAGATGGGTCAATCCATTGCAGAAAGAATTTGAAGTGGGCGTGATAACAAGGTTGAAGAATGACGTTTACAACATCGGACATATACCTGAAGATGAACTAAAATTCATTTTGATGGAGCTGCCAAATAAACTAGGAGCCGTCTAAAGTAAAGACCACGTTACTATTAGTAGTATAGGTCATGTGACCAAAGTACGGTAAAGAATTGTCATGAGGCGAATGTGGAGTTGATAAGAATCTTCAACTAAAATGTCAAGTCAGTCCTATTGTATGGCCCTGAGACATGGAGAGTAACAAAAACAACAACCAAAAAGATAAACTTTTATAAACCAGTGCTTGTGTAGAATAGAAGGACTGAAATGGTATGACAAAGTCACAAATGTGGAATTGATGACAAGAACCAGACAAGTGCCAGTGGAACAAGAGTTGAGAAGAAGACGTTGGTGATAAATAGGACACACATTGAGGAAAGCTGTTGATAGCATTACAAGGCAGTCCTTGTTCTGGAATCCACAGGGAAAGAGAGGCAGAGGTAGACCAAAAAACACATGGTGAAGATAACTGGATACAGAGGTAAAAATGATGAGGAAAACGTGGAAAGAACTCGAGCGGATGGCACGGGACAGGAGGACTTGGCATGTGTTTGTTAAAGGCCTATGCTCCATGAGGAGCTAAAGGGTATTGATTGATTGAATGCGGAGTTTAATAACACAAGAGACTGATGATTAGCAGTATGGATTTTTTAAAATAAAAATATATCAGTTATCATCTCATGCCTTAACAGTACGCAGACAAGCGCCAGTTGACCAAGAGATGAGAAGAAGACGCTAGAGTTGGATATTACACACACTGAAGAAACCTGTTGACAGCATCACCAGGCAGTTCCGGTTCAGAAATCCCCAGGATAAGAGAAGCAGGGGTAGACTGAACAAACACGTGGGAAAGAAAACTGGAGACAGAAATGATAATGATGAGGAAAACACGGACAAACTTTGAGTTGATGGCACGTGACAGGAAGACTTGGCACATGTTTGTGCCTATGCTCCTTGGAAAGCTGACAGGTTATGAATGAATTAATTAATTAATGAAGGAATGAAGCATGGGAAACAAAGAGCCAAGGATCCAGACCCCCAGGACGACCCAGAGTCCGCTGGGAGGACAACATTAGACAATCTTTGAGGGACCGAAGACTAGAATGGAACCAGGCCAGGAGGAAGACATCATAGGATAGTCTGGCGCTCTCTCTTCCAAACCTCTACACCTCACGGTAGAAGGGGAACGACCAAGTAAGTAAGTAATGAATGAATGAATGAATGAATGAATGAATGAAACAGTAGAAGATCTAGCTAGAGGACACGCAGATGTACAGGCAGGATGAAACCAGAAACATGAGTGGCGGTAGCAAAAGTAATGTGTAGGTGCCGGGGAACTCTGAGAGGACGGTTACAGAAAGTGAGTACTGTTTTCTGCAGCGTTGCATAAGAGGTGATTAGTATGAGGCTGTGCATGTTGCTGGCAACCTCATCATGAAAAACAAATTGCTTTAGAAACCATCACTGCAAGAGTACATGAATGCATTAATGCAGGCTTCATTTGAGAGAAAAATAGGGAGCGATATGGGGAAAGAAGAAAACAGATCTTGCACATTAACGGACACTGTATAGGACAAGTATCTTGATGACAAATGTGAACGGAAAGGCTAAACTAAAACAGAACGCATCATTGCAACTGTTTCACCACTTTTCAGAACCATGCTTCTGTAACAACAGTCTGACCCTGATACGGCTGTCCCTGTGTAAGTTAACAACATGGATAGAACCGACGAGTTCTAAAATAGCTCGAACTTCCGTGACCTACAGAACCCGAGGCCCTGAACATGCCACACGAAATAGTTTGATCAACCCTAGCCTTGAGTTAATTTTACCTTTCCTGCACACTAACCCGTGCACATATCGATCTGCATTGATCACGTAAAAGGGGTTCGGCTATCAATTAACTCGTATGGTCCAGGTTTCAGAAGTCGTCACGAACCAAGTTCCCAACGGCATCCGGCAGATTTGCCATCTTGATATATTACCGTTGTCGCTGTAAAGGATTGACATTAAATACGAGGTTTGTGAGCATTCGATAGACTTGTAACCTTCAAGAAATGCCCGTAGATAACTGCCGTATGGGCCAGACAAGGGCGACTCTATTCATAATCTCTATTATGGGTCTGTCTTGTCTGGAGATTTGTAAACATATCTTTGGTAATCGAGGTTCTGACCTGTGTCGTTTGAGCAAGCTGTACAGAAGAAATATTTTTTCTTGCCATGATTTCGATATTGTGAGTTCTTTTTTCCGCCCAATGATGGATGTTTCTGTGGGTTGGGTTATTTGGGATCTCCATAAATCATTCTGGTTTTTTTTTTTTTTTTTTTTTTGAAAGAAAATATCGTTCGCTTTATAATCTGACTGGTGCATTTGTGCTTTAATTTTCCAGCGAAATTAATGTGATTACCTGTTCTCTTGTTGTGTCGATGTTCCTGTTTTTTTTTTTTTTTTTTTTTTTTCGTTCGCCCGCTAATACTCGAGGCGAAATCTCAGGTTATTATTTTTTTTTATGTCTAACCTGACATTGATTTTACGTGAGTATCCCTTTATTTCTTGTACAGAGACAGGTGTCCCTCGCCATTCAGGCAAATACTCGCCGATTTCGGAGGTACCCATTGCAGCTGGGTCGGCTCAGGAGCCGCCAGTCCCTGGTCGACGACACTCCTTCAAATGTCCTCGCCAGGTCTCGAGTTAATCCAGTCCAAATCCCGGTCGACGAAAAATCCTCAAATGCCGTCGCCCGGGTTTGATCCTGTATCACCCGGTCGCCAGAGCGGTGTTGTAACCACTACGCTAGCGCGGCTCCCGATGTTCCTGTTTACTTTTTGACATATATCTGAGTGTAATTTTTATTTCCATAAATTTGTTAAAGTTTTGCAAAATTTTAACTTTAATGTGGATACTTTTTAATACTCAACACTCGATCGTTTCTTTTGTCATCCATCCCTCTCGCAGCTGTACAGTTCCCTTAAATACGAATTCGCTTATCTCTCCGTGATAGACGTTAATATGTTACATCGTTTCCCACCAAAGTTGCAATCTTTTTTCATGGCGTGACTTTCAGGCGGGGAACTGAATAGCGCGCCTGTTGAAACAGCGCGCATTTTGTTTCTATCCTTAATACTGGCGGATGCTTGGTACTGGACACAAGTACCAAGGCACGACTTGGAGCCGAGGTAGCACAGTGGTTAGTGCACTGGCTTCCTAACTCGGTGGTCCATGGTTCGATCCCCAGTTGAGGTGGTATTTTTTAGACGGCAAACGGCTCCGGGGTCGACCCAGCCTCGTGAATTGGGTACCAGAGCAACTCTGGGAAGGTTAAGGCGGCCGGCGTGATGCTAACCACATCACCCCTAGTGTGCCGATGGTCGAGAAAATAGGGACCTAACACCATATTCCCAATATGCCTCAATGGGCGTGTAACGGGATCCTTTACCTTACCAAGGCACGATCAGATTTTAAAACATTTACAAAACAAGTTTTGATAAAAGAGCAATTAATTTATGTATAAAATGTCAGTCCATTGCCACTGGCTTTTTTATTTTCACTTCACCCCATGCAAGTTTATATAGCTTCATAACCAGTTTTTTTTTTTTTTTTTTTTTTTGGGGGGGGGGGGGGGGTTAAGAACCATCTTCTGTGCACACGGACAACTCCATCTGTGTTCCAATCTCCTCCCTTAGATCACACAAGGAGGATCTTACCACAATGCACGAGCTCCGTAGCATCGGCGAGCATCCTAATGCGTGAATACAGGTATCGCACATTTTATAAATATTTTTTGTGGCGGCTGGTTTTCCTAATTTTGTAAATTTTGCCAGTGCATCGGCCGTGTGGCCTACTCTTTACGATTTTCAACCGCCGAGGGATTTTTAACGTGCACAACTTGCGCACGGGGCCTCCTATTTTTTCGCCCTTATCCGAGAAGGCTAGGTATCCGATCTCA
Source organism: Oreohelix idahoensis (assembly GCA_024509875.1). NCBI lineage: Eukaryota > Metazoa > Mollusca > Gastropoda > Stylommatophora > Oreohelicidae > Oreohelix > Oreohelix idahoensis. Next base: position 544,092 of record JAMPIV010005338.1, read on the forward strand.
CTACCCATGAGACCAGAGAGGACATCATAATGACCCACTGCATATGAAAAAAAATTCCATCAATTATATTCCCTGTACTGGGAACCAAATCCGGTACCTTTAGAACTAGAGGCTTACGCCATACCTCTTAGCCACTCCGACTCCCCAGTGCATCCAGATAAACGACCACAGAAGAATTAGCGCCGCCATAAGGACAAACGGCAGAAAATAACACAACATAATTATTTCCCCTTTCGTTTTTGGCGGGTGAGTTCCTCGTATATCGAGATTTTGAAGATTTTTAGAGTTCTAAATACATCCGTTACTGAAACTGTGCAGAGAATGAGAACGGTCGATGGATATGAAACAAACAAAAAATAGAAAAAAATGTGATTCGTCTTACAAAGACAAATGACAAAGAAAATAGCTAACGTTGCGGCTACAAGGGCTTCGTTGTTCATACTGTTCCCTTCTTTTCCTCATTCTGCCTTCTTCAACCTCAAATAACCTCTTCTATCTCCATAACACATTACTTTTATTATTTTTATTAGTAAATTTGGGTTGTTTCTTGTTCCGTTTCCCTTCTTAGCATCTACTGTTTGCACACGGAAATGGTAGTCATTTTATGGTTTCGTGGCGCACTGTCTTTCGGTGGGCATGTTAGTTCATAGCCGCTTTTAAGGCTAGTACCGATTTGTTATTTATTTTCTTGTGTTTCTTACTCTCACTTTCTTTCCTTTCCCTGACGAATGTCTTTTGGTAGCAACGTTGACTATTTCCCAGTGAGACGAATCACCTTTTATCAGTTTTTTTTTTTTTTTCAATTCCATTCACCGTACTGCAGTTCATTTAATTCATTGCCATTCGATTACCCAAGAAGCCTAGCCTTCTCGGATAAGGGCGAAAAAGTAGGGTCCCGTGTGCAAGTTACGCTCGTTAAAAATCCCACGGCAGTTGGAAATCTTAAAGATTAGGCCATACGGCCGCTGCCTAGGCAAAATTTACAAAATTAGGAAAACCAGCCGCCACAAAAATATTTATAAAATGTGAGATTCCTGTATTCACGCATTAGGATCCTCGGAGGAGTTGTCCATGTGCAATGAAGGTAGTGAACCAAACCAAGCCCAAGTAGCAAAGGTCTTCAATAAATTGATGCCAAGTTCTCATGTCCTGTACAGGTCCTGTACTTGATGCTCAAGTTTTTTTCCAGGTCTTTCTCACCCCTTGTGTTTCTGTCTGCAGCTATCTTCTCATATGTTTGTCAGTCTAATTATTTCTTAATTGCTTTCATTTTAATTTGTTTCAAAATCTGTTGTTTTAGTTTTCTTGTCACTGACAAATACCTTTAACGAAACACTTTTTGACTGTTCTTGTACACTAGTAAAAAAAATTTTGGGGTTAGCTGGTTTTAAAAGGAAATGAGAGGAGAGCGGTCTAGCATCAGATGATCTTTTGCTTCAGCTCATCCTCCATCTTGGTCTACCCTGTTACTTGTAATTATCTTTTTCTTCTGTTCCAGTTTTGTTCTTTATGGAGGACAGGCTCGCCACTAGTGCTGTGCCCCTTGTAGAAGTTCTGTACCTAAGTATTCGCAGTGGTTGTGTCTTTATCAATGTTTTTACACGATGAGGCTGTCATCCCGATCATATTAGTCCCCTTTTGTGACATTCCCCGAGAGAGCGGTTGTTCTTTTTAATATCTGAGATATTCCTCTGTGTTAAGTGCAATTTTCATACTCTTCTGTTGGTTATTTAGAACTCTGTTTAATTTCATATTTTAGTTGTGTGGTAATTCAGAAAAGTTTACTCCTTTAGAATCTGTCAATAAGTGTTGACGTATTTTTCATTCGCCTTGTCACCAACAGAAAACTGGCTTACTGTGTTGCTGTAATCGTTCATAAAATTGGAGTTTGTAATCATTTCCAACACCCAATGAAACTTGTAATTATTGAATGGAATCAATAAAGAATTTGAACCTCTCATAGATGTGTTCAAGACTATTGATATTTAACGACTCTCGTTTTATTAACGTACACGACTCGCATGTGCTCTGTCCAGTTTCAATACTACACTATGGATATTTTCGATCCCTTAAGTATCGTCTCTACATAATGTTTCTGATTCTATAATGTTTCTTTATAGTACTAGAACCATTAGTTCTCTGTTTCTTTCATACATCTTAATTTCAGTCCGCCTACTTATTAGGCCTACTTCATAGTCATTTACTGACCTCTTGAATTACCACATAAAATTCGTAATATTCTTCCGTCCGCATTCTATAATTTCTTATAATTTTTCCCGACACAACATAATTATTCGATAGTAATTCTTCTCGACAGATGTTCATACTTATTCGTAGGTTACTAACCTTGGCAAAAGCTTTACATATATTTCTGGCAAATCTTGCCTCATCCACATTCTGAATTCCATATCCTTGTGAAATGTGCTTCCAACACATGTATTTATAACGTTTACACCTTTTCCGGAGTCAAACTAGACTCATACACATTAATAAATCTTGGAAGCCAAATGCAATTTGTTCGATACATTGGCAGGTTGGTTACGAAAATCGCAGAGGCATAAGTCGATGCCTTTTGGAGTGCCAGTAATATGGCGTGAACATACAAATCACACTACTGATTGTTACTTCTGCTTGACAAATATCCATGGTTTCACTTTTAAAACTAGACAGTCTGTGGTTTATCCAAATATTGAATCGGTTTCGAAACCAGTGCCTCATGATCCAATCACGTGTCCGATCCAAGTACCACCAGAACAATATTCGTTGGACGTAAATGAACCATCAGAAAGTGATAGTTTACCTGCTTTAGAAACTAATTCTGACTCAGATTACATATTATGGATCAAGAAAAGTTTATTATGGACTCAGATTACATACTGGTGAATGATGGTGTTTACTTAATTAACCATTCAGAACTTTCAGATCTAATACGTGATCTTGCTCTTACCAAAGAACAAGCGGAATTACTCGGTTCGCGACTCAAAGAATGGAATCTTTTAGCGCCCAATACTCTGATATCTAAATTTCGTCATAGACACAGAGAACTTGTTCAATACTTTGAGATGGATGATGACATTTGCTATTGCAAAGATGTAAACGGTCATGAGCACATAGTCAACGAATGGCGATTTTTCATCGATTCTTCCAAGACTAGTCTAAAAGCCGTGTTATTGCATAACGGAAATTTTTTTTTCATCAATTCCAGTCGCCTACTCTGTTCATATGAAAGAAACTTATGACAATATGGCTAAACGTTTGGAAAAAATAAAGTACAATGACTACCAATGGCGGATTTGTGGAGACCTAAAGGTCATTGCAATTCTCACGGGCATGCAGACTGGGTATACTAAATTTTGTTGCTTCCGATGTGAATGGGACAGCCGCAACAGACAGGAACATTATGCAAGAAAGGTGTGGCCTATCCGGGATCGTATGCAGCTCGGGCATAAAAATGTAATACGCGAGCCATTAGTTAACAAAGACACCTTCATTTTACCACTGTTACATATAAAGTTGGGGCTCATGAAGAATTTTGTAAAAGCGTTAGATAAAACGAGCAAAGCTTTCACTTATCTTCGAGAAAAGTTTCCGCAAGTTAGCGATGCAAAGATAAAGGAAGGTATCTTTGTAGGACCTCAGATTAGGAAAGTTATTGCAGACAAACAATTCGAGAACTTGTTACATGGTAGTGAACTTCGCGCATGGATGGCATTCAAATCGATCGTCGATAACTTTCTGGAAAATCACAAATCTGTTGACTATGTTGCATATTGTTAAGCAGTGCATAGATGCATACATAATTATGGGCTGTAACATGTCCCTCAAAATCCATTTGCTTGATTCGCATCTTAACTTTTTCCCTGACAACCTTAGCGAAATCAGCAATGAACATGGAGAATGATTCCATCAAGATATCGCCGTAATGGAGTCACGTTATCAAGGACGGTGGAGTGTGACCATGCTTGCCGATTATTGTTGGATGCTTCATCGCGATGTACCATGTGCCATTCACCGACGAAAGTCGACTGTAAAGAAATTCAAGCCTACATAACTGTTATACTTCTTGTACGAATGATGTTGTAATACTGTATGCGTTGTTAAAAAACTTCAATTGCGTATTTCTAGAGATCCCGACCTGATAGAGAAAAACGGTTTGCAGATTTAAAAACAGCGCATTAAGATTGACCAGAAAAACATAGAAATGTTAGAGAAAGAAAAAAAAAGTTTTTTTTTGTTAGTCAGTGTTATTAATACGTCGGATTTTCTACACTTGGAAAAGCGGACACTGCGGAATCTCCCCCTGACGTAGACACGGACCCCTCTCGTCATCCTTCGCTGCCGTGCTTAGTCATATCTACCGAATATACTCGTAGTTAGTGTTTTTGTGATAGTGAGAAGCAATCTTTCTAAGCGTAACTTTATTAAGGTTACCTCGCCCCATGATGTGCACTCAACGCTCTAGAACTACAGGGGCGTCATACATAGTTTTGTCTTCTACACTTCTTTAATATATTTTTTTACTGCAGTAACTGTTACTTAAACATGATTAAACTGTATTATTTTTTAAAAAAAGTTTACATTTGTCTGGTTTAAACCCTTTTTTTTTTTTTTTCTTCTTTTTTTTTTGGGGGGGGGGTTAAGTTAGTTTTAAAGATAAAGTGGTAGAATAGCGGACTAGCATCAGATGATATATTATCCCCCACTCATTCCCCCCCCCCCCCCTCCCCCCAATGTTGTTCTAACCTGTTTCATCTAATTGTCGGTTATAATTATGGTATTTAGTGTCATTTTGTTTTCAGTTTTGTGTTTTATTCAAATACCTATTGTTATTTGTAAATGATTGCTGTTGGTGGTGTCGATTTATGTTACAGTTGATAGTTTTCTTAGTTTTGTTACATGTCGTTGTTCACTAGTTGTGTTTTTTATTTCTTTTATTTTATTGTTTTTCTTTACATTTTGAGTAGTTAGTAGTGTTTGTTTAATGTGTGATTATTTTGTAATGGTGTGTTTGTTTTTGTGTATTAATCATTTGAGCGTTTTGACTATTTTCTTTCATTTGTTTTTCTTAAATATTATTATTATGTCGGCGTCTGTGGCATAATGGATATGAACGCATTTTCATAATCCAGATATACCAGGTTCGAAACCTGCTGCAGGCGGTTTGGTAGCAGATTCGCTTTGTGTGGATTTTTAACAATGGTATAAGCGCCGTACCGTTCAGAAAGCAATGGCAAACTACTGAATGAAAAAAAAAAGGCCTAGAAAAATCACAAACAGCCAATAAAAGCTGGTGTTGATTACCACGTCCTGTAAAGGATAAGCAACTAACTTTAGTATTATTATTATTACTTCCTCTTAGCCTGGAGGAAGACAGCCAATAGATAGTATGGCGCTCTCTCTTCCATATCTCTACACCTCGCGGTAGAAGAGGAACGACTAAGTAAGTAAGTATTTATTATTACTATTCATATCGTTACTGTTATTACGCGTACGTGTAGAGGGACTTGGGTATCCTTAACAAGTGTACATAGGGTAGGGTACTACCATGATAGTAGGATTTCAGGCACCCCGAATCCTGCGTATCAGAGTTGGGGACATCCAGATACTGGGATTTAGAGGCCCACAGCACCCGATGTGTGACCAGTGAGGTAGCTGTTTGTGCTGATCCTTGCTGTACTCTTGTGTCAGTTCCAGAGCTCCGCACGGTGCTCGCAATGTCGACCCTTTCGACACTATGTGACTGCCCTTCATTTTCCCCGTCTTCTCTTATGACGCAGTTCTTAAGTAGGTTGAGAAGAACGACTGGAACCGTCAAAATAATAATAATACTATTACAGTTCGCCCAAAAAACAGGAAAACTGTGTCAATTATTTAACACATGTAGTAGGGATAGCCCATTGGATATCCATAAAAAGATGATTACATACCACGAAAACGACTGGTAAATTCAGTTCCAAAGAAGGAGGAAGTGAGAAAGATATATCATTAGCGTGTCTAATAAACTACATTGTTGGTATATGTATGCGCAACATATATCATAAACTATGGATTTTTGCATCATCTCAGTAAGCTGTTATGACTTCTGGGTGAGATTACGCTAAGAGAAATAAGATAACTGATGGCATAACTTCTATCTGGTTTGCACAAAACATGTCATTATAAAAACGCATACATAACAAAGATTCAGTGATGTAAACACTACGATCTACTTCAGGCTTGTCTCTATAAAATGTGGTTTCTCCATCAAGACTGGGCCTATTCATGTTATATTTGTCACATTATGCAGCGTTCATTAACCATTCTGTCAGTTTTCTGTGTGTATTCAACATTCAGGGATGACATGTTCCACCAATTAATTATGCTTCCATGGACACACCTGTTTGTTCCATTGTTACTCTCTCAATCAGACAGAATTTCAGTCTATAGTAGACATTCTCAGATAATCAATATCTAATTTCTTTCCTGTAATTAGAAGTACTGTTTCAACTTTTTCTCAAATTCAAGCGTAATTAATGTATACTTCTCACAATTGAATGTTTCCTTCAGAAGACTCCTAGACCGTGTATGCTTTACAATTCATACATACTGAGTTAAACTCGTTCTTTTTTCGTTCTGTATCTTATTCTGTATTTCGTTATATATCTGAATATGCGTCTCGTTCTATATCTCACTCTGGATCTGGTTCTGAATCTCGTTCTGTGTGTCATTATGTATGTCTTTATGTGTGTCATTCTGTATGTCGTTCTGTGTGTCATTCCGTATGTCGTTCTGTATGTCATTATGTATGTCTTTATGTGTGTCATTCTGTATGTCGTTGTGGTGGATTTGATGTTAAAGAATAAAATAGTATTTGTAACAGATGTGAGGTCACCTGTGCAAGCACCTGAAGTTAGTTATTTATAAATGTATTTTCAGGGAACCTGTCTGCTACCACCTTATGACCTCAACCTGTCATATATTTTCTCCTAATTATGTGTACTGGTGTGTGGATGTTGTCTAGCTAGATGTCTAGGGTATATGCGATGTAATGTAATAAAATGACAACACCTACACCTAACAAATTAATGAACAGTAAGGAAACATGTCACTGGTTTAAGTTTAAATTTGAAATATTATACAATTTATTTTCCTGTATCTCAGTTCTTTTTTGGATACAGGAATAATGAAAACTCAAAATGATAATGGAATATATTTACACCAATTGAATTCAAATTATAGATGAGTCTCTTATTATTCACAACTATTATCTAAATGTCAGTGGAAAAGTGTCAAATAAAACTTGCTCCTATGAATGGGTAATATTTTGAAGCACGACTGGGTTCATCATGTTCTACTATGAAATACACATTTTGGGATAAGAGAGTGGTGCAGTTTGATATATCATGAGCCCGTGAACAGATTCTTAGCTTGGTAAGTGCTGGTTCCCAAGATGAGGTCTTTCCTCTCCAACAGCTACAAACTGCCAAGTCTGGATTCAGATTTTGAGATATAACCACGAGGCACACAGTCTATACTGCCTCACGTCTTAATAGGTAGGAGTTTATACAGATCTAGGTTGACCTGGGCTCACTTGGAGTCATAGATGAAACCCTGCAAGGATAGTAATACGTCCTACTCAACATCTCATATGCCTCTCTCTATCCCTAACTTATTTAACATTTGCAATCATAGTTAGAATCAGCATGGTAACCAATCAAATAGTTGTCGTTCTTATCTGGTTTGTTACCCCATTCATGGTCTATTAAATTTCAAACTATAGTTTGAAACTTTCCTTGACAAAGGAAACATTTTAAGTTAATAATGTCAAGTCATGTACCATCACGGTGACTTGCTGAAGACGACGGCCAGTGGTTTTCCTGGTCTTATGTCATAATACTGTACAACAATTTCCCGATTAATATTTAATTTACTTTCTCCCAAAGTGTCAGACCTAAGACGCGTCAACAGTGAGAAATGCAGTTAGCGACCCATAGCTAGACTGCTTGCGTCAGGGTCAGCGAACCAGAGCTGACCAAGACCCTACTCCACCTCCAAGTGGTGGTCCTCGAAACAGGCTGCATCACTTCAGTCTGGCTGAGCGAGTAGGGATCGAAGAGGAAAGGCTAACCCGGTCCCAAAAATGCCGTGCTGAAGTCGGATGTGTCGGCCGAAAGGCGCACATATCGCAGCTTCGCTGTAAACGGACACAACGCAACCAACGTCCTTTTCAGGACGAACGAAGAAGAAGAAGAAGAAGATAGTACTATTATCTTGCTTGTAAAACAACTTTAGTGTAGAAATTCTGTGTTTCAAGGGGCGTCTAACACTACCTTCAATTAGGTTTTATCCCTCAGTTAGTCTATTTGACTCTAGCCAATCAGAGACTGTTTGGCTTCTAGCGTCGTTTTATTCAAAAGTGAACTCAATTTTCAAATCTTGGACTAACTTCCCCTCTATCCCCATTACAGGGCAAACTGAGAAAGATTCAAGTCTGTTAGTCCATCTGTCTTCGTCAATATCTCAATTATTTACTACTAGTTTATAATTCTGACAAGTAATTAGTGATCCTGTTGCTGTCTGTCACACAGTGGTTCGATTTTTATTATTTTATTCCTTATATTCACTATTATCGTTTTTCTCCTTCAATTCTTCAAATAACATATTTTCCTATCTACGGTAAGATACATTAACATCATACTCTTCTATTAAACAATTAAGGTCATTGTATTCGTCAACCGTCTTTTATTTTAGCCTGTAAGTAAATTATCTAAATTTTTGTTCTCTATCCTTCTATCTTGCAAATTCAAATTTGTAAACACGAACTCGTGACACGACCAACTATGCTCCTTTCTTTCCTTCTCCCACTGTATTTTTTCCAAACTTTTTCCACGTTAATCGTATTATAGGCCTGTCTAACGTTCTCATTCAAACGAAACACCGTATTTGTAGTACGTCACACACAAAAAACTACAACGCTTTGCCGTGCACTACAATAGCACTACTTTTTAGCCCGAAATACGACTTGTGTGTGTGTTTTGGTCTGTATCGCGTCTAACAGCGTGGTTATACATTCGCATCTGCGCGTCGAGCGAAGAGGGGTCTGTAAGGCGGGCGACAACGTTTTTCTTCCAACATGCCACTGCATTGACTTGCACTATCGTTTTCCCCTGGTTCGCGAGGCCAGAAAAAATTTCAAACGCGTGTCAAATTGTAGCATTTGCTCTCTCACTTTTATGCCTTCGCGTATTCGTTCCCCGTTTTTTTCTTACACTCTTGCTCGAAAACTAGGCCTAAGTTTTGTCAAGATGTTATGTTTATTTTCCAAGGTCGGATGCAAAAGCCAGCACTAGTGAAAGCGAGACGTTACAGTCTCGTTGCGTGAAGGCTTTGCCCAGACTAATACGATTGCTGGCGTAGGAGACAACGTTTCTCGCAACTTCCTTATTTTATCCCTATGTTATTTTTTGTCTTATAAACAACTATATATATATATATATATATATATATATATATATATATATATACATATATATATATATATATAGATATATATATATATATATATATATATATATATATATATATCTTGATCGGTGTAATCTCAGATATTGGGGGAAATTTGGCGAGGTATATGTGAGCGTGTTGTACATACAGATTGTATTTTACGACATAATCTCCCCCGTTAGAAAAGCTTGCAATGGTAATGCAACTTTCAATATCTGTATGACAACCACGATCAGCTCTGCTTTTCTCTGCCTTAAAGTGATCATGGATTTATTGCAGTGGGGTCATACAAAGTAAGCACAACTCAAGAAAGCTGCCTCAGACCTCTGCAATCCAAGAATCTTTTTCAGCTGCAGATATTCCTGTCTGTCCTATGCTGATATAAATCAATATTCACCATTCCTCTTCACTGAATCTGTCCTATGACATATCCAGAGATTATTAGATGTCCCTCAAGTTTGTAATAGTATGAGGGGATAATCTATATGGTGATGGCAGAGTAATGTAAGGGTTCCGTAATTTCGTTATCAGCCAGTATAAAACACTCGAAATATGCTCAATTCAAAAGGGCAACATCGAGATTTATTATGTTCACCCGAAATGATCACAGCCAACAATTGGTCTGCGCGCCGGCTTGACTGAATGTGGAAACACCCTTTACTATTTGTCATGTATGATTCTATAATGCGCCACTCAAATGGAGGCCATATTTACCAACTATATTCTCCGCCTAACGACAATTTGGTGGGGAAATGAATTTTTCTGCACCAGAAATCAATTCGCCCTGTTTTAGCATTGTTATAATATGTGGGTGATCTCCATCCAGGGTCCGTACAATACTTCCCCTTGGAAGGTGTGAGGTCGGTTGACTACCACTGTCACCGATATCCTGATAATGCTAAACTAATAGCTATATTGTGAAGCGATTTGAAGATTTTCCCAATTCCTCAATCGTCCACTCCCCACTTTTTCCATGTTATCCTTTTGTTTCGGGTTCAAATTTGGCGGATTATCTTCAATGCTAATTTGTGCCAGTTCCCGGAATGCGGCTTCAAACTGAGCCTGGGATGACTGGTTCCGGCTTATATTTTCTCTGGGTGCCATACGCAGAGATGTTAATGTAAATGTTTAAGGGGAAGACTGGTTATGAAAAGGGGTTCTCCTATTCACTGTGTCTACCGTATCTTGTTTAATTTTTCTGTTAGTTTCAGGCCTACTTTCACCGTAGTACTTGGGTAGGTCCTGTGGATTTTCCCAACGTGTGGGCTTTCCTTTTTTAATTTTAGGCCCATGTGTTTCGGAATGCTTGGCGGGCCTCTGATTATTAGTTTTCCACCCTGTGGAATTTTCCTTGCAGCACTGGTCACAGGCCTCAACAAATTTTCCAATGTCTTCAGCTACGCCTGGCCAGAAATATGCAACAGATGTCCTTTGGCGTGTGGTACCCATCTTTTGGTGTCCACCGTCTGGTACAACATGTGCTTGTGCCATCACTTGTTCCCTGTAACTCCTGGGCAGCACTAGCTGTCCATCTCTTTTGGATCCTGCTCTAGCTTCCCTGTAGAGCAGTCCCTCCTTCATATAGAATTGTCCTTTCTTAGGGTGTGCATGGCTGTTTGGCAATTTGCCAAAGCAAGGTTTTAAGGATTTGTCCTTTGCCTGGGCCTTTCTCATCTGCTTTGGATGAATGTTTAGTGGTGGTGTTTCCTCCTTTCTAGGGGTCGACCTGACCTGGAGCGTGGCCATTACCACAGGTTTTACAGGGCTTCCTAGAAAAACATACTTACTTCCTAACACCAGCGGGTAGTTAGGGTCGTCACACACGGCTGCTCTAATCACTCCTTCCACGTACCTTGTCCTTACATTGATCTCGGCTACGGGAAGTGTTATGGTGGCTGTTCCCTTTACGGCCCCTTGTATCTCCACTTTCTCTGTGGTATACTGTTCAGGGTGCACCAGGGTTGCACTCACAACCGAGTCGTATTCCAAACCGGAATCGTAAAGGCACCTGACCTTGGCACCATTACATGTCACTTCTTCACAGATGGGGGGATGTTGAAGATTAATATGATTCGCTGTCAGTTTCTTCCTCCCCTTGTCCACTGTTATCATGCGTGCCGCGTGATATGGAGGAACTTTCCTACCACAGTCAATAGTATTATGATTGTTCATCCTGCAAATTTTACAATATTTCCCTTCTGGTTTGTAGGGTCTCCTTTCACTGAAATGCGGGTTTCTATCGCGTTGGTCAAACCTTGGCCTATCATAGTTTTGGTTACTTCTTGGGTTATGATCCCTATTATCAAATTGGTTTGGGTTTTGGGGAGCTTTATTTTGGTCTGTAGGCTTCTTCTTTGTGCCTGCCATCTCAGACTTGGCTGCCTGATATCTTTCAGCCACATTTAAGATCTCCCCCAGTCTCTCAGCACCCTGTTAACGCGAGAAATTTTCTCAGGTCTGGAGCCATGGACTCTCTTAACTGCTCAGTCATAATCATTTCCCTTAAATCTTGGGTTTTCCCCCAGAGCAGTCCATTTCTCCAGGTATGTCTCCAGGCGTGCAGAGAACTGGTGATAAGTCTCCACAGTCAACAGTTTGGCATTTCTAAATTTTTTCTATAAAATTCGCTATTCTTCTCATTTCTAACTAGAAGAGCTTGCTTAAGAATGTCATAGTCGTCTTGGTCATCTTTGCTCAGCTTGGCAAATACCTCATAAGATGTTCCCCTAAGCCCCTGGGATACCTTCAGACTCCATCTTTCTTTCTCTAGCCCATACATGGTAGCTAGTCTTTCAAAACGGCTTAAGAATGATTCAATATCATCATCTTTCTCCACAAATGGGTCCAAATGAAACCCCATGGCTGATGAGGAGGCTACCTGGCTTGCAGCAGAATCAGAAGTGGGAGGGCTAGTACCATTTTCAGGAGCATGGCCTTGTAACTCCAACTCCCTTAGTCGCAACTCATGTTCCCTTTGTGACCGTTTCTCTTCTTTCTCAGCCTCCATCTGTAATCTCTTCTCCTCCTTTGCAGCCTCCAACCTCTTTTCTTCTGCCTCCAGTTTCTTCTCCTCCAACTGCAGCCTCTTGATCTCAGCCTCCCTCTCAGCCTCTAATTTCTTAGTCTCCCTAGCATCTTCTAACAAAATTCTCTTTTCCTCAGCTAATCTATCAGCTTCTAATTTCTTAGCTTCCCTAGCATCTTCTCGTTCACGTTCAATAAATGTATCTACTTCAGCTGTTACATAGGCAATCAGACCTTGACCTTCCATCCCCATGTCCCTTGCAGCCTGCACAGCAGCAGATCTGAACTTGGCCAAGTCTGCCATCTTATTGTTAACAATATTATCCAATGTTATCACACTAACTTAAAATATTTAACCAATCCTAAACACAAAACAATGGGCAATGATATCTCAAACCACTCTCCTATTATTTTTAATTTTCTATTTTAAAATCCCAGACCCGAGCGACCCAATATAAGTACTAGGAGAAGTTTAAAATCCCGGACAGGACCCCAATATATGTGGTCGATTTGATGTTAAAGAATAAAATAGTATTTGTAACAGATGTTAGGTCAGCTGTGCAAGCCCCTGAAGTTAGTTATTTATAAATGTGTTTTCATGGAACCTGTCTGCTACCACCTTATGACCTCAACTTGTCATATATTTTCTCCTAATTATGTGTACTGATGTGCGGATGTTGTCTAGCTAGATGTCTAGGGTATATGCGATGTAATGTAATAAAATGACAACACCTACACCTAACAAATTAATGAACAGTAAGGAAACAAGTCACTGGTTTAAGTTTAAATTTGAAATTTTTTACAATTTATTTTCCTGTATCTCAGTTCTTTTTTGGATACAGAAATAATGAAAACTCAAAATGATAATGGAATATATTTACACCAATTGAATTCAAATTATAAATGAGTCTCTTATTATTCACAACTATTATCTAAATGTCAGTGGAAAAGTGTCAAATAAAACTTGCTCCTATGAATGGGTAATATTTTGAAGCACGGCTGGGTTCATCATGTTCTACTATGAAATACACATTTTGGGATAAGAGAGTGGTGCAGTTTGATATATCATGAGCCCGTGAACAGATTCTTAGCTTGGTAAGTGCTGGTTCCCAAGATGAGGTCTTTCCTCTCCAACAGCTACAAACTGCCAAGTCTGGATTCAGATTTTGAGATATAACCAGGAGGCACACAGTCTATACTGCCTCACGTCTTAATAGGTAGGAGTTTATACAGATCTAGGTTGACCTGGGCTCACTTGGAGTCATAGATGAAACCCTGCAAGGATAGTAATACGTCCTACTCAACATCTCATATGCCTCTCTCTATCCCTAACTTATTTAACATTTGCAATCATAGTTAGAATCAGCATGGTAACCAATCAAATAGCTGTCGTTCTTATCTGGTTTGTTACCCCATTCATTAGTCTACAGACAAAGCTGAAGGTGTACAGTGCTGCGGTGCTTCCAGTGCTGCTATATGCAAGTGAAACATGGACTGTATACAGGCGCCACGTAAAGAAGCTAAACCACTTCCATACAGTCTGTCTCAGGAAGATAATGAACATCAAATGGCAAGACAAGATCCCGGATACCGCCGTTCTTGACAGAGCTGGTATCCCTAGGATTGATACTATTCTGATGCAGTCACAGATTCGCTGGGCAGGTCATGTAGTCCGCATGCCAGACCATCGACTGCCAAAGATACTCTTTTATGGTGAGATACAGAAGGGTAAACGCTCCCATGGTGGCCAAAAGAAGCGCTTCAAAGACACGTTAAAGACGTCATTGAAAACCTTTGACATAAACCAAGACACATGGGAAGCTGCTGCGCAAGACCGAACTGCTTGGCGCACATCTCTTCGTAAAGGTGCAGCGGCATGCGAATCATCCAGAAGAGCAGCAGCGGAACAGCGGAGACAAGCTAGAAAGGACCGTGTAATAAAACCTTCACATGAAGCAAACATTCCCTGCCCACACTGTCCGAGATCTTTCCAGGCCCGCATCGGGCTCATCAGTCACCTTCGTACCCATAGACTAACCTAACATATTCCTAAATAATTGGATGAACAGAGTGGTCTTCATCACCCGTGATGGACGAACAACAACACTCCATTCATGGTCTATTAAATTTCAAACTATAGTTTGACACTTTCCTTGACAAAGGAAACATTTTAAGTTAATAATGTCAAGTCATGTACCATCACGGTGACTTGCTGAAGACGACGGCCAGTGGTTTTCCTGGTCTTATGTCATAATACTATACAACAATTTCCCCATTAATATTTAATTTACTTTCTCCCAAAGTGTCAGAAAGAATGTCTGGCTTTTCTACAACCTGTTAATATATTTCCTAACTACTCTGTGAAACAACACAAAGTTTGATGTTGACTTCCCTCTAGATAAATTTTTCCCCACATAATTTTCATACATATTCAATAATACATACATAATAATAATAATCATGATGATATAAATGTTTTCATTCTTACCGCATGAGAGAAATATTAACACTAATAAGTTGGATTTGCGATAATTATGGTCAAATGCAGATCGCTTGCTGGTGCAGATCAGCTAAGTCAAGATAGTACTATTATCTTGCTTGTAAAACAACTTTAGTGTAGAAATTCTATGTTTCAAGTGGCGTCTAACACTACCTTCAATTCGGTTTTATCCCTCAGTTAGTCTATTTGACTCTAGCCAATCAGAGACTGTTTGGCTTCTAGCGTCGTTTTATTCAAAAGTGAACTCAATTTTCAAATCTTGGACTAACTTCCCCTCTATTCCCATTGCAGGGCAAACTGAGAAAGATTCAAGTCTGTTAGTCCATCTGTCTTCGTCAATATCTCAATTATTTACTACTAGTTTATAATTCTGACAAGTAATTAGTGATCCTGTTGCTGTCTGTCACACAGTGGTTCGATTTTTATTATTTTATTCCTTATATTCACTATTATCGTTTTTCTCCTTCAATTCTTCAAATAACATATTTTCCTATCTACGGTAAGATACATTAACATCATACTCTTCTATTAAACAATTAAGGTCATTGTATTCGTCAACCGTCTTTTATTTTAGCCTGTAAGTAAATTATCTAAGTTTTTATTCTCTATCCTTCTATCTTGCAAATTCAAATTTGTAAACACGAACTCGTGACACGACCAACTATGCTCCTTTTCTTTCCTTCTCCCACTGTATTTTTTCCAAACTTTTTCCACGTTAATCGTATTATAGGCCTGTGTAACGTTCTCATTCAAACGAAACACTGTATTTGTAGTAATAATAATAATAGCCCCTTCAGTCATAACTGACTATGGGAATGCGCCCCTGAGGTGACAGCCCTCAGCTGCTTACTTTCCTGGTGCTCCTTTCGACGTTTTCTCCTCACCTCTGCTTCTTGTGTGAGCCTCTCTTCGCCCAATCTGAGGCGGCGCCGTAAATAGCATCGCCACTTAGCACATCTTTGAACCTCAGCTGTGGTCGCCCAACGGTTCTCTTGCCATCTGCTAATTGTCCGTAGAAGATATCTTTTGGGATGCGACCATCATCCATGCGGCGAACATGGCCAAGCCAGCGAAGTCTGCGCTGTCTAAGAAGCGTATACATACTTTGAAGGCCAGCACGTGACAACACCTCGACATTTGTCACTTTATCTTTCCACGAGATGCCGAGGATGCGGCGTAGACACCGCAAATGGAAGGTATTGAGCCTTCTTTCTTGCTTAGCATAGGTCGTCCAGGTCTCGCTGCCATATAGGAGTGTGCTGGTGACGCAGGCATTATATACCGCAGCTTTGGTCTTCATTGTGAGTTTAGAGTTTCCCCAAACACGCGATGTGAGTCGGGCAAAGGTAGCTGCAGCTTTGCCAATGCGGCTGTCAATTTCTGTATCCAGTGAGAGTTTGTCATTGATGGTAGACCCTAGGTATGTGAAGTGGTGTACCACTGCCAATTCATAGTTATCGATAGTGATAACTGGTGCAGCACCCACATCCTGACTCAGCACATTCGTTTTCTTTAGACTTATTGTGAGGCCAAAGTCCTTGCATGCTTTAGTGAAGCGATTCATCAAGCTCTGAAGCTCCTGTTGGCTTGAGTGACGACTGCAGCATCATCAGCGAACAACAAGTCTCTTATAGTGACCCTTCTGATTTTTGTTTTTGCCTTCAGCCTTGAAAGATTAAACAGACGGCCATCTGACCTAGTGTGAAGGCATATTCCTTCAGTTCAATCTCTGAATGCATGTTTCAAGAGTAAAGCAAAGAAGATTCCGAAGAGGGTCGGAGCCAGAACACAGCCTTGTTTAACGCCACTTCGTATATCAAAGGGCTGTGTATTTGTAGTACGTCACACACAAAAAACGACAACGCTTTGCCGTGCACTACAATAGCACTACTTTTTAGCCCGAAATACGACTTGTGTGTGTGTTTTTTGGTCTGTATCGCGTCTTACAGCGTGGTTATACATTCGCATCTGCGCGTCGAGCGAAGAGGGGTCTGTAAGGCGGGCGACAACGTTTTTCTTTCAACATGCCACTGCATTGACTTGCACTATCGTTTTCCCCTGGTTCGCGAGGCCAGAAAAAAATTCAAACGCGTGTCAAATTGTAGCATTTGCTCTCTCACTTTTATGCCTTCGCGTATTCGTTCCCGGTTTTTTTCTTACACTCTTGCTCGAAAACTAGGCCTACGTTTTGTCAAGATGTTATGTTTATTTTCCAAGGTCGGATGCAAAAGCCAGCACTAGTGAAAGCGAGACGTTACAGTCTCGTTGCGTGAAGGCTTTGCCCAGACTAATACGATTGCTGGCGTAGGAGACAACGTGTCTCGCAACTTCCTTATTTTATCCCTATGTTATTTTGTGTCTTATAAACATCTATATATACATATATCTTGATCGGTGTAACCTCAGATATTGGGGGAAATTTGGCGAGGTATATGTGAGCGTGTTGTACATACAGATTGTATTTTACGACAGTCGTTCTGTGTGTCATTCTGTATGTCGTCTGTTTGTCATTCTGTATGTTGTTCTGTGTGTCATTCTGTATGTCGTTCTGTGTGTCATTCTGTATTTCGTTCTGTGTGTCGTTCTGTATTTTATTATATGTACTTTACATCGAAGGTACTTTTGCAGTTCATCTCCCGATTTTCAACGCAAGAGGTAAGGGAGCCCAGATTGGCACGTGAGAGAAATCCTCGCCTGTGTTTGTTTAAATATAGGGAAAGGAGACCCATCTGTCTGCTCCCAGCTGGGTTGTTTACGTTATCTCTACGCAGGATAGGTCGTGCGAAATAACAACATGAAAGCGGAGTCATGCGTTCAGTATGAGAGAAAATACGGGTTATGAAGAAATAAAAGGAAGGTACATTATGGAGAAGGAGATAGATAGAACACAATAAAATAAATAACACGATCATTATATGACATTATCTTGTTCTGTTTCTTGTTGTATACCTCTAGTTATCTGCCTCGTTATGTATATATTTCTGAATGTTTGTCTCTTTCTAGTTTATATCTCGCTCTGTATCTCGGTTTCTTTGTATTTCTTTATCCCGTTCACCTTCATGACATCATCAAGCTGTGCTTTAAATGACTCACTGCATTAATGTCCTTTTATAACCCATTAAAAACAGATGCTACATCACTTTCTGAGTTAATATTAATTTCTGCTTGTGACGAATCGTATATTGGAACGTTACATTTTCCTCTGACCTACTTCAAACCTCTCCTGTGCCCTCCCTTTTCTCTTATTCTCAACCGCTTCTTGTCGTACTTTTTCTGCTTTCATCATTCGATGTTATCTTGTCCTACTTCGTCACGCACCATACGGTTCCTGACCGCTCGACAAGTTTGTTTGTTTGTTTAATCGTTAACAAGACGGAATAATAGTCTACAGTTAACGACTTTCTTATGGTTAAACCCAGACTGTTATAGGGAAGGTACTTCACGAGCGTTTGATTCATGAATATGACCGGCAAATATTCCCGCTTAACCATGACGTCTCAGTTGTCCAATCTGGATCTCAGACGGAAATTTTAAATATTGCAGATATGTCCAGCTGGGAAGGCTTAGATAAACTTGGATCTAGTCCGATAACAATCTTGTTAAAGATTGAAGCACGAGGAATGAAATAACATTTCCAGCAGATTGACTTCGTTGTAATAATCAACGACGAGAAAGTAACAACTTGAAGGAGATTATCAATGATACATTTGTGATGTAGTGAGTTGGTAAACATGATAATTAACAACGGAAGTGGCAAGCCTTTATATGGTCATGAAGTTTCAAATGAGTTTGAAAATGGCCTGTAAGGGGAATATCTTATGCGTCATGCAGTAATGTTCTACTTGAGGGTGTGTGAAACCCCTACCAAAATCAGACCCTTATTTACAGTTGGTTAGCATTTAAATGCTAAATTAAATTACTTCTTATTGGAGCTTTTCAACGGAGAAATGTGTGCGTGGGAGCGAAATTTCGCTTCAAACCTATTGCATTATAAGATTACTTCACTGTATTTTCATCTTGCTAATGAGGAATCTCAGACAGCCAGAATAACGAATAGAATCAGTATTCCAGTATAGGACAGGACAGTATATTTTAGGATCTTCTTAGATTAGAAAGGATAAAACCTTAACTATAGTACTTGAAGTTACGAGTCCTGTGAATTTGCCTACAGCGTAAATAGTGGGATGTATACTCAGTAACCCTAACCATCTGAAAGACGTCATCTTAAAACAGTTGCCCGACAATATTCGGATATTCTCTGTGCAAAAGTCAGTAATTCGCCCCATATCGGAACGCATCTGTGGGAACAAACAGCGACTGAAACAGACGCCAACTGACCCCAGCTAAGAAGCATACAAGCACACAGAATGGACATTTCAAATTTTGTTCTCTTATCCACCATTTTTATAAACAACGTTATTTATTTTATCTTGTTAACTCATTATTGATTATTTAACTCATTATTGGTTATTTAACTTATTATTTGTAAATATAAATCTATAGTCGATATAATCATTAATGAGTTAGTATACACACATGTGACTCAGTTTTTTTTAAAAATACATATCCATACAGAGCTAGTCAATTAATTAATAGTTGCTGAATCACCATCAGCTCGGGGCTCAGAAAATACGAGTCAATATTTCCTCACAGAAGTGGCGGGAGAATAGAAAGTCCATGACAGCGTAGATGATCCCAGTTATTATGCTTTCTTTTCTGTTAAATCCTGTGTGGCCTCCTGAAGTAGAAGCATCATTCTTCTATTTATATATCTGCCAAGAGTGATCTTGAGCGAAGGTTGATACCTTTTAAGACCCTCATTTTTACACTGTAAGTTGGGCCATTGTTAGACCACTAATGCAGAACAAAGAAGGCATACCCGTCACAATGCTCTAATTAAGCAGTGTGTTACATTAATTGCTGCATTCATTTCCATTAATGATCTTGTCTAGCAGTGTTTTACATTATTTGTTGCAGAATGATTATTTAATCATTTTTCGATTGGTGAAATATTGTTCTTCAACGACTTTTTTTTTTTGAACTGCTAAAATTATGATTGTGAAATTCTCTCATGATATCCGACTTGGAATATTCGCCTCTAGAACTATTTTATTAATATTCATCCAATTTCTCGTAAGCGAATGATGTAGTCGATTGAAAAAACACAAAAAGAAAGAAAGAGAAGGAAACATATGCTCTTAATATTACTACTTTTTAATCACAGCTTTATCGAATAGCCATGAGTAAATAATAAAATAATCCGTTTATGCATTTTCATGCTTGTATATTCTGTATTGAACAAGGAATTAGAAGAAAGCATTGAGGCCATTGAAATGTGGATATATAGAAGATTTGGGTGCGTCTCATGGGAAAAGAAGAAAACAAATGGAGAATTCCAAAAACATCTAGGAATGAAAAGAGAATTAAAGAGGTAGATCACAATTAGCTAAACTACTTTGGCCATATAAAAGGACATAGCACCTTGCTGAAGACCATAATGGAAGAAAGAGTTGAAATCAAACTTACAGGAGAACGACAGCGCTATAATTGGGAAGTTAACAGCGAGAGATGGACAGGAAAGAGGCTATGAGAGTCAGCCTTGAAACAGAAGATGCTGGAGATCCATGCATCCGACCTTCGATGTGTAGATCGCAGCTGACGATGGTGATGATTCTGTCTTGAGGTGTTAAACGCTCATAAGTTTATGGAGATATCTTTTTTGACAACTGCTTTGAATAATTTAAGCAGAATTCCGAAAACTGCCAGTGTCAACCACGGAACTCGTAGGTTTTTATTTGCTCACTCGCACTTAATTGTAAATATACATCACGCGCAAATTGTGAGCTAAATGTTTGTCCATGTGGAAAATCAATTTAAGCATCGACCTAGAACAGAGATGGGAAAACACAAAAGCCCGTACGACAAATATGCGAACCAATTGCAGGATCTGAAACACTGGAGAGCACAAAATATTTCTCGGACAAATATGCGAATCAATTTCTGAATTCGGAAACTTATGTCCATTGTGTTTAGCGGTTTTGAACTAATATACAAAAAATATTTAAAGTAAAGTAATGCTGTTATCTCGAAGACAGCCAATACTGCAGTGATAGATACAAACATAAATCATAAAGTTAAAGCAGAAGCTAAAACGATGTCTTGCTTTGAATACCTAAAGCAACATGATTTTAAAACGATTTGTGTAGCAAGGTAATTACCGATAGAACAACTGAAATGGTATGACTAGATCACTAATGTGCAGCTGATGGAATGAACAAGACAAACACCTATGGAACAGGAGGTGAGGAGAAGACGCTGTCATTGTACAGAACATACTGAGAAAATCAGTTGATAACATTACAAGACAGTCCTAATCAGAGGCACAACCTGCAAGTATAGAATGAAGGGCTGGAAAAGCAAGAGATGGTCATCAGCAGCTCTAAAACAAAAACTATGGTGATTTCACGAGAAGAAAAAAGACATCAGATTATGTTGAGAGAACAGTTCCTGGATAAGGTCAACCATCTTAAACACCTTGGAGCTGCCGTAAACTGGAAGGGAGGCATCAAAGAAAAGTACTGTGAGACCTTTTCAGACCATAAATCGAGGATTCTTCAGCCAAAGAGACATTGGCAAACAGATGAAGATGGATGTATACCGCTTCACCTGTCTTGACATATGGATGCGAGTCATGGGCAATGATTACAATCCACAAAAGCCAGCTCCAAACCTCAGAAATGAGGTATCTAAAGAAGGTGGTTGAAACAGCATGACGAGACATGGACTGCAACCAGACGATACGTCATGGCATCAAAACCTGTCCCCTGAAGACCCATGTGGAACAATCCCAATTACGATGGTTTGGCCGTGTATGCAGAATGGAGGAATATAGACTGCTGTCTCGGGATTGCTTCCCCTGCTCTGAAGTAATCGTCCAGCAATGGCTACAATTTAGAGTATACAATGAGGGTTTTTAAAGGCACCTATCTTCGCTCAAGATTACTCTTGTCAGAGTTGTAAGTAGAAGGATGGTGCTTCTGTTTTAGGGAGTCTTCATAGGATATTTCAGAAATCAAGTTCAACACTGGATTTATCAAATCAGCCGTGAACTTTGCATCTGTCCACCCCTTCTACGAAGATAAAGATATATTAGCTCGTTTCTAAGCCCCCAACTGAATTATTCAGTAAAATATTACTTTAGTAGCTCTGTTGTATATATATACATATATATATATATATATATATATATATATATATATATATATATATATATATATATATATATATATATATATATATATATTATATATATATATATATATATATATATATATATATATATATATATATATATATATATATATATATATATATATATATATATATATATATATATATATATATATATATATTAATTAGCGATAACCCGTCAAAATTGACAGATTTTTAATTATAGTGTGTTGTTTCTGTTACATGTATTACAGACGGTACTATCACTACTGTGGTCATTTCATTGCAGGCGACCGTCATTAGATATCTGCAGTAAAAATTATATGGATATATTAAATATGAAGACATGGAGTAACCTTCGTAAATGACATGTAGAGCAGTGATAATGATCTAATGGACCGTAAATTGATTAAATAACTAACATTTCTTTTATGACAACATGTCTCGTAATTGCTCGTGCATATTTTAAAATCTTGCCCTGGTCGTCTTACTGCCTCTGAGAAGCCATTGTCGACTTACTGCCTCTGAGAAGCCATGGTCGACTTACTGCCTCTAAGAACAACGTTCGAAGTTTGACGAAACTCCAGTTTATGTACTGTTTATCAATTGTGTTGTTGGCTTCTTTCCATAATCAAACGGTTCATGCACACCGTCAGTTGCGCACTTTTCTATTTTCGGGAGAGTACATATAAAGGAAACAATACAGTTATTGTCTAACTTTCAACCACACTTGCACCACTTAGCTGTTGTTGAAAGTTAATGTACTCTCTCAAAAATAGAAAAGTGCGCAAATGCCGGTGTGCATGTTGTGACCGATCGACGGACTTACAGTGGGAATTATGGTATTGGATATATATATATATAACTGATTCATACGTGTGCACTTCTCTGTGTAATAATCAAATCAACTTTGAATTTGTAAATACATATAACAAATTTAATAACCAATTATAGTTTAATATTGTGGTGAAGTGTGATGTTATAAATATTTATAGGGGGACTTAGTGTACTGACTGAGATCAGCTGTGAAGGTATCTATATCTAATGAGAGTAGTGTATTATAGATAACCTTACTTGCTGCCACATATGTATACCTCAGTCAGAATTATTCTGGAATAGTGTGATGACTACGTTATATGGCTAGGGTATGTGTATGATGAAGTGTAAGTCATAACAACAACAGACAGATAAACAATTTAATTTATTCCACCACACTTGACAACACTGTGACACTCACATACATAAAACACTCTACAAGGATATCTTAAAGGAGTCACTGATAACTTTTCAAATAACAATATGTAT
Organism: Oreohelix idahoensis; assembly: GCA_024509875.1. NCBI lineage: Eukaryota > Metazoa > Mollusca > Gastropoda > Stylommatophora > Oreohelicidae > Oreohelix > Oreohelix idahoensis. The sequence continues at coordinate 567,634 of JAMPIV010005338.1, forward strand.
TCATTGTTGTCATGAATGAATATGTGTCCTGATTCAAATACAAAGGGAACCAGGAATCACAATCAATTTTAATTACAAGTTATATGTACAGAATTTATCAATATGAATATTGTAGTGACATATATTATTAAAAGTATCCTATGTGTGTCAGTTGTGTAGTAGTAATATGAGGTAATACTGGTTTTGTTTTGTTCAAGCTCTGTTGGTATTTGTCATCATGACTTCAATAGTTTGTCTTTATTGGAACTCGTATTGGAGATGTTCTCAGTTCCTGATATTAAAACAATTTACTTCCCCTCTTAAGTTTATGTTACAATGTTATTTTAAGATGGGGGTACATAATTTTGAGCTCAGCTGGCCACATCAGCTTATCTTGCGTGATGGCGGCAGGAAAAGACTCCTCTGCTCGATTTCTCCCCTGTGCTCTGGAGACACCTCACTGATAGCTAAATGGACCAAGGAGTATGCTGTCCGACTCTGGATTCAGCAAAGCTCTGACCAGGTGCTGCTCAATACCATCAAGACCACGGTCCCTGAAAACAAGAAGGATGTACCTTCTACTTCATAACTAATTGATACTCTAGTTCTACACTGAGCACAATACATCACAAACATTGAGTTCAGAGCGTTAGGCCAACTGTCAGCTTCATCGGAAATACTTTATACCAGTATTAACCTCCTTAATGGTTACTACGCCTCTGCAATTCCAGCATTATTTCTTTCTAGTCAATCATCTAGGTGTCAGTGTACTGTTTGGCCATTCCATGCCGTTTTACTTTCCTCCGACACCTTCTGTTCAGGCTGGAGCATTATAGGCTTTACATCATGTTTGCTACTGAACTACACATATATACAGGCATAAATTAACAATTCACATTCAATTTTCATTAAAAGATACTGAATGTTTCAAGCTTACCACAATTCATGGAATAAACACAGATACGTTGACTAGCAATGAATTCTGGCACAAATTCCCATCTGCTTATGTTCCAGGCTTTTATTTTAGCAAAAATATGAGCTGGCTTCAACGCACTGTTGCTTTATCAAGCTCATTTGAACTAGTGGTCTCGAACTAACGCTCCTAAGTGATTATATCAGCGAGTCTGGCCAATGGAGCCACGTTTCGACAAGTGTTTGAAAAAATGTTACCTTCCTACGTCTCCCCTAACAACCAAAGATAGTATTTATAGTCCGACCAATCGTGTTTAGTCTTACATATCATTCCAGCCAATCAGTTCAAATGTAACTTGTGGCCCATTTCCCGTACAATGGTGGTGTAAAAAAATCTACCACTGAGCGATTCTGATTTTGGGTGTTGTCTGACAGCACCATCATTTTATTTTGGCTATAACTTGTTAATTCCTAGACTATTTGCATAACGTTGTACATATTCTTTGTCAGCAAACCCTAAGGAACCCAAATATATATATTTAAAAGAGCTAAGTGGCTGCGTTCAAAATATGCAATTTCTTCTACCTCCTGTTTCGAAGATGTGCTGTCTGGGTACTGTAATGTTTTCAAACGTAAACCCATCTATTGTCATCTTTCCTTATAAGCGTTTTTCAGGATTTAAAAACCTAACTCTGGGAAGGGTAGTGAATTTATCACTGTCCGTCTGAAAAAAAAGTTAGTGCATGTGGCCTTACACGCGTGATAGTAGTAATTGTGTATCGCGCGACGCGTGTTGCATGCGTTCCTGATTTTCAGCCCTCCCCTCTCTCTTTCTATTTGAGTCCATCTGTTCGTTCGTTTTGGTAACGTAATATAATTAATGTTAGGATTAATTTAGGTCATTACGCAGTCTGCCTCTCAATGTTTTTCTTAGAAATGCAATACCCGTTTTAATGTGTTGTGGAAACGCTTGTATTTATGCAGTGGCTTATATTTAACGTGGAAACGTTACAATTTGCAGACGAAGCATAAAACAAAGGGGATTTCGAGTACATTCTTTGTGACAGCACTGTTATTTTACCATTGCTCTTTTCTTTATTAGAATTTATTTGTTAGGCTTTATATTTACCTGATAATTTATATATGTGGATTAGAATATTTCACGACACCTCCCCTCTTAAAACAGACATCCCATGTCAGTCCTTTATTCTATATACACATAGATAAATGTAAGTCAACTTGACTTTACTCTGCTGTGGTGCTATCATGGTTTTATGTAGTTGGGTCCATTCAGAGTAGGCACTACTCATGAAATCTGCCTCAGACTTCTACAACCAATAATATATTTCGGTTATGTTACTGAACAGCCGCAAGTGTGAGTGCTTGTCTTAATGCTGCTTCGCAACCCGTATTCACCATTCCTCTTCTCTGAGTCTGCGCAATGACATGTCCAGAGAACATTATATTTCCCTCAAAATGTACGTTATGAGGAGATAACATATACCTGGTGATAGCAGAGTTTTCGTAGTGGATCCCATAATCTTCTTATTATCCTGTATGAAACATTCGGAATATCCTCAATCAAAGAGGCAACTCAGGGATTCATTACGTTCCTCCGAAATGTTTACATCCAACAATTTTGTCTGATCTCAGGTTTTACTGGAATCTGATATTATCCTTTACTCAGATCCACCCTTGAGAAATATTTAGCTTTATTTAACTGGCAAACAGCTGATTTGTATCCGGCAATGGATCCACCTGTCCTTCTGTAATAGCATTCAGTCTCCTGTAATCTATACAGAGTCTATGTTCTCCAGAGGGCTTCCTTAAGAGTACAACACCGGAACTATATGAGGATTCACTGTGTGAAATAATTCCCTCCTTCAATAGATAGTCTATCTCTTCCTTCAAAGCTTTCTCCTTAGCAAACGGAATCGAATATGGTTTCATACAGACAGGTGTGGGGTCTATCAGTTTCATATCATATTCCAATAGGTTTGTATGCCCTGGTCGGTCTGTTAACACCTCTGCATGATTATTTAGAACCTGTTGCACTCTCTCTTTCTGAGTTTTCGTTAAATGTGTACTGATTTTCACCTGTGCTGCTGTCTCACAGGGGTGTAATGGATATTCAAATGATGAAAGTGGTTCCTTTTTCATCTCATGGCGATGGACAAGGTCAACAAGTGTGTCTCTTCCTGATGTTCTCTTTCCAAATATTTCTTCAGGAGATTCACATGATAGATTTTTTCTTTCCCTTTCTTATCTATCTTATAATTTGTTCTAGATACCTTCTCTAAAACTGTATATGGACCCTGCCATCCAATTTGTAACTTATTCTGACTCCCGGGCAAAAGAAGCAGTACTTTCTCTCCCACAGCCAAATTTCTGTCTTTCGCCTTCCTGTTATAATAAGCAGCATGTTTCTTCCTGGCTTGTTTCAAATTTTCATTGGCAAGTTTCCAGCCAGTTTTTAAACGAGTGGTCAGCTCATTCACATATTGGTATGAAGATGTAATGTTTTCCTCTGCCTTTTCATCAGTCCACGTTCTTAACAAAGCTGCATATGGACCTTTAATTGTGTGGACCTATTTGTCCATGCACCGGTATGGTCTCTTCCACTCGAAGCTTTATAGTGATGATTTTTCCTCCCAGAATTATCATTCACAAAACGACCGCTACCAATTTTTCTCTTGGGGCTGTCTCCCCACTTAAAATTCTTGATGAGAGATTTCCTCTCTACATCTTCTTCCTCCAGTTTGTTTAAGTCCGATTGAGGGATTTTCGGCTTATCCTGGGGTAAGACATCTTTTTGCACTCTCCGCATAGTGGCCATTGTAAAACAGTTAAGTGAAGCTTGTCCGTGAAAAGGGGCTTCCCATTCCATTTGGTCCACTTTATCAAATCTATTTTTCTTTTTATTGTCAGGCCTAATTTTGCCCCGTGGCGTGTCCAGGTCCTGATCAATGTTCCCACTTGTGGGTGTTCCCTCATGTGCTATGCTACACCTTTCTACAAAATTCTCAATGTCCCATCTTGCTTTGGGCCAATAATAATTGTGAGCCACCTTTTGAATGATGGTACCTATCTTCTCATGGTCCCCATCTGGTTTCACATGTAGGCTCCTTATTAAGTCTGCCCTATATCTTTTAGGAAGTACCAGTTGTCCCTGACCTTTGGATCTAGCTCCAGTCTTCCTATACATCGACTTGTTTTTCATGTAAAAATCTCCCTTGCCTGGAGTTGTATGACAAGTTGACAATTTTCTGAAACAAGGCTTGAGTGTTTTATCCCCAGCCTGTGCCTTCCTAATCTCTTCTGGAGTGGTATCCAACATAATATCCTCCTCCTGTCTTGAGGTCGACCTGACCTGAAGGGTTGCCATATACACAGGTTTCCTTCTGCAACGGTCAGTGTCATGATTGTCCATCTGACAATTCTTACACCACCTTTTTCCTTGGTTGAAAGATTTTCTTTCATCATATTTCCTTTCATCGAATTGTGGGAATTTATTTTTATTTTCATACCGTGGCCTATCAAACTGGTGCTTACTTTTGTTTTGATCTCTAGGATCAAATTGATTAAAGTTCTGTGGTGCCCTAAAGTTATCCACTTGTTTCTTTTTATTACCTGTTACCTCTGCTTGAGCTGCTTGATACCTTTCAGCAACATTTAGCAACTCACCCAGCCTCTCTGCACCTTGTTCCATGAGAAACTTTCTCAGGTCTGGAGCCATGGACTCTCTTAATTGCTCTATAAGGACCATTTCCTTAAGATCTTGGGTTTTCCCCAGAGAAGTCCATTTCTCCAAGTATGTCTCTATTCGTGCAGAAAACTGGTGATAGGTTTCACCTGACAGTAGTTTAGCATTCCTAAATTTTTTCCTATAAAATTCTGCATTCTTTTCATACCTTAACAAAAGAGCCTGCTTTAGCATGTCATAATTTTCCTGATCACCTCTGCTCATTTTTTGCAAAAACTTCATAAGCTGCCCCACGAAGTCCTTGAGATAACTTTAAGCTCCACCTTTCTCTCTCTAACCCATACGTGGTAGCTAATAGTTCATACCTATTTAGATAGCTCTCTATATCATCGTCTTTCTCAACAAAATGATCTAAATGAAAATTCATAGCTGAGGTGAGGCTCCTTGGCTAGCAGTGGCATCAGAGGCAAAGGGACTGGCACCATTTTCAGGAGCATGGCCCTGAAACTCAAACTCCCTTAGTCGTAACTCATGTTCCCTTTGTAATCTTTTCTCCTCCTTTTCTGCTTCCCTCTCTGCAGCTAATCTCTTCTCTTCTCTTTCTGCAGCTAATTTCTTCTCTTCCCTTTCTGCAGCTAATCTTTTGTCTTCTCTTTCTGCTTCCAATTTCTTAGCCTCAGCCTCAATCTGCAACCTCTTAGTCTCAGCCTCAGCCTCAAATTGTAACTTCTTAATTTCCCTTTCAGCCTCTAACTTTCTTTCGGCTTCAAACCTTCTTTCTTCGCGTTCAATAAATTTGTCACATTCCGTAGTAACATAGGCAACCATAACTTGCCCATCTAATCCTAACTCTTTTGCAGTCTGAACAGCAGCAGATCGAAACTTGGCCAGGTCCGCCATTGTCTATCAGGTAAATTTATACAATGTCTAACCAACAATTCAATCTCTAAATATATACCTAATGGACAACACAGGCACCGTGAGCTCAACCTTATTTAATTCCACCCAAGGATACCTTTTAATTCTTATATTCCCTGAAGTGAATTACCCCCCAATATTTTTAATAGGGAAAGATTCAAAATCCCGGACGAGCGAGACCCCAATATATGTGGTGAAGTGTGATGTTATAAATATTTATAGGGGACTTAGTGTACTGACTGAGATCAGCTGTGAAGGTATCTATATCTAATGAGAGTAGTGTATTATAGATAACCTTACTTGCTGCCACATATATATATATCTCAGTCAGAATTATTCTGGAATAGTGTGATGACTACGTTATATGTCTAGGGTATGTGTATGATGAAGTGTACGTCAAAACAACAACAAACAGATAAACAATTTAATTTATTCCACTACACGTGACAACACTGTGACACTCACATACATAAAACACTCTACAAGGATATCTTAAAGGAGTCACTGATAACTTTTCAAATAACAATATGTATTCATTGTTGTCATGAATGAATATGTGTCCTGATTCAAATACAAAGGGAACCAGGAATCACAATCAATTTTAATTACAAGTTATATGTACAGAATTTATCAATATGAATATTGTAGTGACATATATTATTAAAAGTATCCTATGTGTGTCAGTTGTGTAGTAGTAATATGAGGTAATACTGGTTTTGTTTTGTTCAAGCTCTGTTGGTATTTGTCATCATGACTTCAATAGTTTGTCTTTATTGGAACTCGTATTGGAGATGTTCTCAGTTCCTGATATTAAAACAATTTACTTCCCCTCTTAAGTTTATGTTACAATGTTATTTTAAGATGGGGGTACATAATTTTGAGCTCAGCTGGCCACATCAGCTTATCTTGCGTGATGGCGGCAGGAAAAGACTCCTCTGCTCGATTTCTCCCCTGTGCTCTGGAGACACCTCACTGATAGCTAAATGGACCAAGGAGTATGCTGTCCGACTCTGGATTCAGCAAGCTCTGACCAGGTGCTGCTCAATACCATCAAGACCACGGTCCCTGAAAACAAGAAGGATGTACCTTCTACTTCATAACTAATTGATACTCTAGTTCTACACTGAGCACAATACATCACAAACATTGAGTTCAGAGCGTTAGGCCAACTGTCAGCTTCATCTGAAATACTTTATACCAGTATTAACCTCCTTAATGGTTACTACGCCTCTGCAATTCCAGCATTATTTCTTTCTAGTCAATCATCTAGGTGTCAGTGTACTGTTTGGCCATTCCATGCCGTTTTTACTTTCCTCCGACACCTTCTGTTCAGGCTGGAGCATTATAGGCTTTACATCATGTTTGCTACTGAACTACACATATATACAGGCATAAATTAACAATTCACATTCAATTTTCATTAAAAGATACTGAATGTTTCAAGCTTACCACAATTCATGGAATAAACACAGATACGTTGACTAGCAATGAATTCTGGCACAAATTCCCATCTGCTTATGTTCCAGGCTTTTATTTTAGCTAAAATATGACCTGGCTTCAACGCACTGTTGCTTTATCAAGCTCATTTGAACTAGTGGTCTCGAACTAACGCTCCTAAGTGATTATATCAGCGAGTCTGGCCAATGAAGCCACGTTTCGACAAGTGTTTGAAAAAATGTTACCTTCCTACGTCTCCCCTAACAACCAAAGATAGTATTTATAGTCCGACCAATCGTGTTTAGTCTTACATATCATTCCAGCCAATCAGTTCAAATGTAACTTGTGGCCCATTTCCCGTACAATGGTGGTGTAAAAAAATCTACCACTGAGCGATTCTGATTTTGGGTGTTGTCTGACAGCACCATCATTTTATTTTGGCTATAACTTGTTAATTCCTAGACTATTTGCATAACGTTGTACATATTCTTTGTCAGCAAACCCTAAGGAACCCAAATATATATATTTAAAAGAGCTAAGTGGCTGCGTTCAAAATATGCAATTTCTTCTACCTCCTGTTTCGAAGATGTGCTGTCTGGGTACTGTAATGTTTTCAAACGTAAACCCATCTATTGTCATCTTTCCTTATAAGCGTTTTTCAGGATTTAAAAACCTAACACTGGGAAGGGTAGTGAATTTATCACTGTCCGTCTGAAAAAAAGTTAGTGCATGTGGCCTTACACGCGTGATAGTAGTAATTGTGTATCGCGCGACGCGTGTTGCATGCGTTCCTGATTTTCAGCCCTCCCTCTCTCTTTCTATTTGAGTCCATCTGTTCGTTCGTTTTGGTAACGTAATATAATTAATGTTAGGATTAATTTAGGTCATTACGCAGTCTGCCTCTCAATGTTTTTCTTAGAAATGCAATACCCGTTTTAATGTGTTGTGGAAACGCTTGTATTTATGCAGTGGCTTATATTTAACGTGGAAACGTTACAATTTGCAGACGAAGCATAAAACAAAGGGGATTTCGAGTACATTCTTTGTGACAGCACTGTTATTTTACCATTGCTCTTTTCTTTATTAGAATTTATTTGTTAGGCTTTATATTTACCTGATAATTTATATATGTGGATTAGAATATTTCACGACAAATATGAGAAAACAAGAAAGTGGTTATAGTGAATTAAACTATTTGAGGTTTTCCTCACTGAAAGATGTTAAGGTGGTGGTTTTTTGGATTGTGAGTTATTTTGCTTTGGCCAGATTAAAACTACTTAACTGGCCAGATGAATGAGGTATCTGAGGAAGGTGGTTGAAGTAACAAGAAGAGACATGGTCCGCAACCAGACGATACGTCAAGGCCTAAAATCCCACCCCCTGCAGACCCAAGTAGAACAGTCCCAACTAAGATGGTTTGGCCATGTCTGCAGAATGGGAGAAGATCGGCTACCAAGACAAGCATGGGAAACAAAAAAGCCAGGGATCCAGACCCCCAGGACGACCCAGCGTCCGCTGGGGGGACAACATTGGACAATCTTTGAAGGTCCGAGGACTAGAATGGAACCAGGCCAGGAGGAAGACAGCCGATAGGATAGTCTGGGGCTCTCTCTTCCAAACCTTTACACCTCACGGTAGAAGGGGAACGACTAAGTAAGTAGTAATTGCCAGATGTTGAAATGGTTTGTTGACTGTTCCGTAATCATCGACTTCAGTGATGTTAGCAGTCCCATGCGTAGTGTCATGCGTAACCGCTCCTAACATCAAGGCAAGGATCTTCACAACCCGTGAAAGCAGGCATCTAATGTAGACCACAAGCTCTTGATCCACAGACTCGTATCAAGCTAGTATCACACACTAGTATCTCCAAACTTGTACCACGAACTGGTATCACCAATTTGTACCACAATCTTTTGAAAAATACAAATGTCTCCGTTAAAGTATTGGTTTTCTGACACTATTCAGGCGCCATTCCTGCTGTCCGTTCCACAGTCCTTCCCTTTTTTTCTCACTAATTTAACCCTTACCCTCCATATGCATCACTGATGAACCCAGTGGATATGATGAAAAATCATCGTTACTCTGTTAATTTGATGAAAAAATGTGACTGGACAGTGGAAAACGACTTTTGCATGCCTTGTATTTAAATATACACATGAATTTATTAACGTGTTAATATAATAAATATGTACACCATGACGTCATTATCATCTACTCCCTGCGCCACTTGGAGCCTGGGGCTACCTCTGCTTTTGGTTTCTTGTGAGAGAACAGGCATGAGGCAGTCACCAGCGCTTGCTGTGGTTGTTCATGACTCTATCATTTCCATATGCTGAGGTTGCCAGCCTCGTATGAACTTGTACAACCTCCAGCAAGTTAAAGATGTCAAATGTAACATATACAATTATAAAATTGTGTATGTTACCACTTTCTCCGTATCGGATTATAATTTACAGACGTCTGGCACAGGAAGACTTCCAAATAATGCAGTTATTCTGTCTTACAGGTAGTCGAGTATTACAGTAATTATAATCCCACTATAATCATGTTTATAGGTTCCGAAGACTTTGTGGTTTCCAGTATTATAAAGTCGAATTTTCTTGCTGGTTAATTTCAGAAGATCCTTAATACTTGGTTCAATCCTTTTTCTTGAAATCCTACTTTTCTTCTGATCTGAAATGGCTGAAGGTGTCGTCTTGACTCAGTGGAACACAATGCCGGAGTCTAAACTTATGCTTCAAAATAAGGGACTTTTCGCCTGTCCAAGCTTTCTATGAGGTGAAAGTCGCCAACCGAACATAGTCTAATTTAATATTTTTTGTCTAGACAAGCAGATTCAAATGTTTGACTTTAGTATATATCTTCTCCCCTTTTCCTTCTCATGACAACCAAAAAATTTAAACTTATCCCATATTCTTGCAACTTATGATGTTAACTCAGCTTAAATGGTTATCATAAATGTTAACAAACACGAGTGTCCATCCCCTGGAAGTTTTATGTAACTTTCCTGCTGGCAAATTCGTGTCTATCTTCCGCTTGTCAGTACGAGAAGAATGGGCATCCAGCTTGGTAAAGAGCGAGATCCTTCTGTGTTTGTTTAAACATAGGTAAGGCAGATGTATCTGTCTGCTCCCAGCTGGGTTGTTAACGTTGCCTCCACCCATGGTAGGTCAGGCAAAATAACAACATGAAACGTAAGTCATGCGTTCAGATAGTAAGAGAAAATACAGGTATAAAGAATAAATAAAGTGAAGGCACAATATAGAGAAAAAGACTGGTAGAACACGATAATATGAAGTTTATTGTCATTTCTTGACAGCTACCACGACAAATATGGGAAATCAAGAGCTAGGGATCCAGACCTCCAGGACGACCTAGAGTTCACTGGGAGGACAACATTAGACAATCTCTGAAGGACCGAGGACTAGATTGAAACCAGGCAAGAAGGAAGACAGCCGATAGGACAATATGGCGTTCTTTCTGGAATAACTCTACACCGAAGGACAGAAGAGGAACGGCCAAGTAAGTATGTGCAAGACAGTCCTAGTTTTGGAATACCCAGGGTAAGAAAGATAGAGGAAGACAAAAGAATATATGGAGAAGTGAACAGAGGACAGACATAAGGGAAGAAGATATGGAATGACCTTGAGCTGATGGCATTTCACGGGAAGGCTTGGCATAATTTGGTTGAAAGCCTATACTCCTTGGGAAGCTCCAGGATAATGACGATATAATCATTCCATATGCGAAGGTCAGTAGTTTCTTTCGTATTACATGATGACATAATCATTACAAATGAGGAAGTCAGTAGTTTCGTTCGTATAGCATGATGATATAATCATTCCATATGGGGGAAGTCAGTAGATTCTTTCGTATAGCATGATGATATAATCATTCCATATGGAGAAGTCAGTTGCTCCCCTTTTTACGTGCATGGCCAAAGTCAAATCTACCATCATGTTGGCTGTTTCACCACGCTGGTGTTACATCAGGGGTCGGTAACTGATTGAGCGTGATCTACTGGCAATTCACACCACGGGCTGATTTTGTACATCTCTTGGTGACCGAGAGGGGAAAAAATAAATTAATGTTGTAATCTATTGAAATTCTTCTCCTGCCTGCACTTGTTACTTTGGGTAACATTTTAGTTTTTGAATTCTCCACAACTTTGGTTATGAAATTTCACGACGCAGATTGTTCGTCAGAGATAAATATCGCATATTATCATCATTATCATTTTCATTTTTGGTTCTTAGCCACCCCTACAGCAGGTTCCCTTGCAGGGAGTTTGCACCAAGCATTTACATGACCTCGCAGATGTAGTTCCTGTAGCAATCTATTTTACATGATGAGGTTGCCTGCCCTATGCCCAACCCCCCTACTAGTCGCCTTGTACGACATGCCTTAGGGAACAGTGGTCCTATTTTGTTTCTTTGTCTCATCAGAGATACCGGTAAATATAAATGTTACACATAGGCTACACTCTTTCTAAATTCCAAATACTCTGAAATCCGAAAACCGGGATTTTACCAAGGTGGATTTATAAAGAGATCTGTGATTTTAGAGTAAGAACCACACAGCTCCTGGGGTGACTACTTTACTTCGTTCCTTTAGATCAGTAGTGTCCTGGACTTTATGAACTGTTTTGTGTGCGCCCTCATCCATTTAACCTCTGCAGAGTAAAACTTTGCCCGCTTATCACCAGACCTTCTCGTCTTGTGCGGTCCCGTTTTGTTCTTAATGTCTTCGTTTTCCGTTTGATTCATGCCTTATTTTTTGTTTCCTTGTCATTTCTTTTATTAAGGTCCTCTTATTTTTCTCCTGGGCATATTCCATGAAAAGGACTGTCTTGTGTGTCTTACTCACCTGTAGCTTCTTTTCAGCATCTGTTTCATCTGGTATTGTTTTTTTCTGGTTACACTTTGCGATCATGTGTTTTTAATCATGTTTTGCAAAAGCAACCTGTTTACGAAAATAAAATAAAAAATGTAAAGGATCCCCTCACACGCTCATTGAGGCATATCGGGAATAAAGTGTTAGGCCTATATTTTGTTGATCATCGTCACACTAGGGGTGATGTGGCCAGCATCACCCCGGCCGCCTTCACCTTTCCAAAGTTGCTCTCGTACCCAATTCATGAGGCTGGGTCGACCTCGGAGTCATTTGCGGTCTAAAAAAAAAATCACACCTCAACTGGGGATCGAACCATGGGCCACCGAGCTAGGAAGCCAGTGTACTAACCATTGCGGTAAATAAATAACCATTGCGGTACCGCGGCTCCGGTTATGAAAGTTAACCGCATGGTTATCCCTTTATGTTGCTATTAGTGTTTCATTTCTGCGCTCATAATTGTCATGATAATCGTCATCTCACCATTGACTACAAGCTTACAACACATTCAAGTCACGTCCTGTGCCATCCATTCTAAAGCGTTCCCTATCTTTTTTTAAATCTATTTCATGTATGTCTTCCTTTATTTCTGTACCTGTTTTTGGGTCGCTCTCTATCTGTTGGCACACGGGCAAATGTCAAAAACTGCGTTACGTAATTTGTGAACTACCCCTTACTTTCAATTTTGAGAATCCTTGTGAAACATCCGTGTATAATTGTCTGCATTTCGTTGATGCCGATATACAGTCTTTTTATGTTTTGAACAGTGTTTTGTGAGAAAATAAACACCACAAAAGCATAGATGACTGCCCGTGTGTATATAATAACAATGGAGTGTTATTTAACGAAAACAATGTAACGCAGACGACATTTTGCCCCGACCACCAGCTAGTGCGTAAAGAGAACAAACGGAATTTCCCGCCTAAAGTGATTTATTGAATAAATTCTCGTCTTCTTTGGCAATCTCGTACTGCAATGTTATTTGGTTAAAACACAATTTACCTTCGTGCTTCTCTGCATTTGATTACTCCTATTGGGTTGGTTCTTTCAGACGTGTTTACATCTTTGTCTGCTTTATGAATGTTATTTTGTTCGTATATATGTTTTGTTCTTTATTTTGAGTTTCTGTTTCCATCTTCTTCTTCTTCTTCTTCTTTGATCCATAACCGCCAACCGTCAAAGCAGTCAGCGGCCATCACGCCTGGTGGCGTCTTGTAGGGCAGCAACAAATTGATTCCACTTTGCTCGGTCGGCGGCCATCCTTCGTACAGTGCCCCAACTGTGGTTCATTCTTTGCATCTCAGCTTCCACAGTTCTCCGCCAAGTTGTTTTTGGACGGCCTCTCTTTCGCTTTCCCTCGGGGGTCCATAGCATAGCTGTTCTTGCGATGGTATCAGGGTCCCTTCTGAGGACATGGCCAACCCAACTCCAGCGTCTGCCAGCTATGATGGTGTGCATGTCCTCCTGGTTACTCCGAATAAGTAGTTCTTGGTTGCTGATGGTGTTTGGCCAAAAGATTCGGAGAATTTTCCTTAGGCAGATTGTGTGGAAGGAGGACAGTTTCGACATTTCCTTCTCTGTTACTCTCCAACATTCCGCACCATAGAGAAGCACAGAAAGTACGCAGCTCTCATACAGTCTTAATTTGGTGTTTGTGCTGTACTGGGAAGACTTCCAAATGTTGTTGAGAATAGCAAAGGCTGTTCTCGCTTTTTTCATTCTGTTGTTAATGTCCTTGCTTGTTCCGCCGTCAGGTGTTACTATGCTTCCTAGGTAAGTAAATGTGTCTGTCTGTTCTAACTTCTGGTTCCTTACTGTTATTGGCTCAGGATTGCCCACATTTAGTGTCATGACCTCTGTCTTCTTCAGATTGATGTTCAGGCCAACCTGCTGGCCATACTTATTCAGTCTATCAGTTTTGTCTTGAATGTGTTGGTGTGAATGCGCGAGCAGTGCAATGTCATCTGCATATTCCAAATCTTCCAGTGTAGAAAACGTTGTCCATCTAATTCCCCTTGGACTGCCCTCTGTTGTCTTGTTTCCATCTAGCGTCATTCATTTGTTCTAGATATCATAGCCAGTTATTGGATTGTAGGATTTTGATTATAATAATATCGCTCAAACAGGACAACAATTCTCTCTCTCTCTTTCTCTCTCTCAATCTCTATCTCTCTCTCTCCCTCTCTCAAGTGGAATGAAAGGATATAGTATGCAAGATAAATGAAAGTGGAAGGGCAGCATGTTAGACGGACCTTCGCACCCAATTCTTAACCATTGGAAAAAAGAACAGTTCTTTCGTTCCTTCTCTGATGCAAAGTATGTTTATTGGCCATTGTATATCTTAATTTCTCATATTTTATTCTGGAAATAAGTAAAATATTACTCAGATGGCAATTATTGTGTCTTGTTTAAAAAAAAAATATATATATATATATGTATATATATATATATATATATATATATATATATATATATATATATATATATATATATATATATATATATATATATATATATATATATATATATATATAGATATATATAGATATATATATATATATATATATATATATATATATATATATATATATATATATATATATATATATATATATATATATATATATATATATATATATATATATATATATATATATATATATATAGATATATATATATATATAGATATATATATATATATATATATATATATATATATATATATATATATATATATATATATATATATATATATATATATATATATATATATATATATATATATATATATATATATATATATATATATATATATATATATATATATATATATATATATATATATATATACCTGGAAAATCCTTACCGGTGTCGGTAAGATGTCGGTTTCATGTTTCTGGTTGGTTTGTTGGAGCTGAGATACACAATGCCAAGCAGGAAATTTTTTACTGACATAATTATTTCTAACATGTTAGGGCTAATATCCAGCACAACGATATCTCGCTGCACCTCCTACAAGCGTCCCAAGTGAGCGTCTGTTCAGCACTGCCGGCAACACGTTTTCAGATAACACTGACAAACAACATTTTTCTTTCTTATATAAGAATAAGTGTTCTTAGGTCAGTTTCTTGCGCTGATTTCAAATTTGAAATCCGTTTATCTCTATCACATCGGGTTCTTAAGATATTTGTGAATAAATATATTTTTGGGAAACCGTTATTTGCTCCGTTTCATTTTTACTATATAACTTATTGAAAATTAATAAAATGCAAAATAATTCTACTTTTTATACTGCTAAAAGATGCATGACATATGTTACGCTATTTTTCAAATAGTTACTGTATTTTGAAATAATTCTGAGCGAAATATGGCTTCAAGAAGTTGTAGAAATTCGGCTGATCTGTTCTGTTACGTGTGCGGATATTTTACCGATCGTGTTCACCAGAAAAACTTTACACCATTACTAAAGAAAGCATATGAAATTTATTTCGATTCGAAAGTTGATGATGCAAATAAATCTTGTAAGCCAAATGCAGTTTGTTCGACTTGTGCAAATACATTGGCAGGTTGGTTACGAAAATCGCCGAAGCATAAGTCGATGCCTTTTGGAGTGCCAGTAATATGGCGTGAACCGACAAATCACGCTACTGATTGTTACTTCTGCTTGACAAATATCTATGGTTTCACTTTTAAAACTAGAAAGTCTGTGGTTTATCCAAATATTGAATCGGTTTCGAAACCAGTGCCTCATGATCCAATCACGTGTCCGATCCCAGTTCCACCAGAACAATATCCGTTGGACGTGAATGAACCATCAGAAAGTGATAGTTTACCTGCTTTAGAAACTAATTCTGACTCGGATTGTATACATGTGAATGATGGTGTTCACTTAATTAACCATTCAGCACTTTCAGATCTAATACGTGATCTCGCTCTTACCAAAGGACAAGCGGAATTACTCGGTTCGCGACTCAAAGAATGAAATCTTTTAGCGCCCAATACTCCGATATCTAAATTTCGTCATAGACACAGAGAACTTGTTCAATACTTTGAGATGGATGATGACATTTGCTATCGCAAAGATGTAAACGGTCTAATGGTGCACCTCGGTCATGAGCACATAGTCAACGAATGGCGACTTTTCATCGACTCTTCCAAGACTAGTCTAAAAGCCGTGTTATTGCATAACGGAAATTTATTTTCATCAATTCCAGTCGCCTACTCTGTTCATATGAAAGAAACTTATGACAATATGGCTATACTTTTGGCAAAAATAAAGTACAATGACTACCAATGGCGGATTTGTGGAGAACTAAAGGTCATTGCAGTTCTCACGGGCATGCAGACTGGGTATACTAAATTTTGTTGCTTCCTATGTGAATGGGACAGCCGCAACAGACAGAAACATTATGCAAGAAAGGTGTGGCCTATCAGGGATCGTATGCAGCTCGGGCATAAAAATGTAATACACGAGCCATTAGTTAACAAAAACAGCATCATTTTACCACCGTTACATGTAAAGTTGGGGCTCATGAAGAATTTCGTAAAAGCGTTTGATAAAACGAGCAAAGCTTTCACTTATCTTCGAGAAAAGTGTCCGCAAGTTAGCGATGCAAAGATAAAGGAAGGTACTTTTGTAGGACCTCGGATTAGGAAAGTTGTTGCAGACAAACAATTCGAGAACTTGTTACATGGTAGTGAACTTCGCGCATGGATGGCATTCAAAATCGATCGTCGATAACTTTCTGGGAAATCAAAAATATGTCGACTATGTGCATATTGTTAAGCAGTGCATAGATGCATACAGAAATATGGGCTGTAACATGTCCCTCAAAATCCATTTGCTCGAGTCGAATCTTGACTTTTTCCCTGACAACCTTGGCGAAGTCAGCGATGAACATCAAGATATCGCCGTAATGGAGTCACGTTATAAAGGACGGTGGAGTGTGACCATGCTTGCCGATTATTGTTGGATGCTTCATTGCGATGTACCACATGCCATTCACCGACGAAAGTCGACTGCAAAGAAATTCAAGCCTACATAACTGTTATACTTCTTGTACGAATGATGTTGTAATACTGTATGGGTTGTTAAAAAACTTCAATTGCGTATTTCTAGAGATCCCGACCTGATAGAGAAAAACGGTTTGCAGATTTAAAAACAGCGCATTAAAATTGACCAGAAAAACTTAGAAATGTTAGAGAAAGAAAAAAAAAATTTTTTTTTGTTAGCCAGTGTAATAGATGTCTTTTGGCAGAGAATGTTGAGAGACTTGTTTTTTTTTTGTTTTTTTTTAGGCCAATGCTTGTTTCATGCAGCAATTTAAAAATGGATTAATGGCCTTTTGACGTATTTTTTTGTAACGGTGTATAATTAATAAAAATGTCAGTAAACCTTGTTATGATTAAAATTCATAACGATAATGTCGGTATAATAGGTAGCTCAACGGGGCTCCTTTTTTGTTTATTTTATACGGTGTCACTTATTAATACAGGAAGTGACGTCATGCCGATATGGTTTTCGGGCAGACGTGAAACTGTGACCGGGGAGTGCAGTGTGGAGCTGAGTACGGCATTATTCTCTACTTATTTGTGTCAGTGTTCCGTATTCAATTTTTGTTTTTGTGTTATCCCTTTTACTCTTATTGATATTGCCTATTCCAATTTCTGATCTTTGTAGTTACTCCAAGTTTGATTTTTACTGGCTTAAAGCCCGCCAGAGTTTATTATTTCTTGGGTTATGTTGAAAGGTGACCAGGCCTATTCTTTCCTCTTATGGATGTTACGACTTGGAGAGAATAGTGGTGGAGATGTGTGAACTTTGAACAGTGCATCTAAATGGAACCAACTGACAAGCAATTCCTCAGCAGCTTTGTTCATTAACAAAGAATTTTTATTTAAACTGAACTGGTTGAATATCAACAGGCAATAATTCATTTACAGTGCATATTTACATCAATACATCCTTGGTTATTTTTCTCATCATGTAAATGTGTCTTCCATCCCTCACTTCTA
Source organism: Oreohelix idahoensis (assembly GCA_024509875.1). Classification (NCBI taxonomy): domain Eukaryota; kingdom Metazoa; phylum Mollusca; class Gastropoda; order Stylommatophora; family Oreohelicidae; genus Oreohelix; species Oreohelix idahoensis. The sequence goes on from JAMPIV010005338.1 coordinate 585,488, forward strand.
TCCAGGGGGACTTATAACATTCTTCTTCAACATCATATTTTTCCAAGCTCTTGCTAATAAAAATCTCGTAGTTGGGTACTTCGTTAGAAGGTTTCCTTACTGTGTTTATTTCCTCCTCTATCCACTTCATTTATTTTTAAGTGTCCTTCTTTAGCCTCTTCATTTATTTCTATGTCTCATTTCGAACAACCGAGCTGAAAAAAAAACAATATTTTTCGATTGTTCTTTACTTACGTGGGTGTACCACTAACAACATCTGCATGTGTATAATTTACACAACCAAGGATATCTCTTCCTGCGACTGCAGCATAGTCGAAGATTAGGAACTTATAATCTATTTTGTTGAATATCTCAACGTGGGAGCGAAACGGTCACAAACGCGTCTTCATGCACTGCTTGACTTCTTGCAACTGCCTTCCCGAGAATTATTTCTCAGCCGGCTTCGTAGTGCGTGCTTGCTGGCTACTTTTCATTGGTTAAAGTATTTCTCTATTCATTTATTCACTGGTCATTCTTTCATGTTATCTTACAGGGAGCAAGGCTGTTCCCATCTACGTCACTAATCTCCATGGTAACTCCCGCCAATTCGTAGCGTGGTTTATGTCAAAGCTGACATAGTTAAATTTCACCCCACTTCACCCTGCACTCAGTGTGTATTGGTTTTTTTTTATATATTTGTTTCTTTTTGTAAAAAAATCTTGCTTCCTGGTTTTCTATAACAGTGAATGATAATTTCTATTATTTGGACTCTAGCACGAATAAATGCTATAGTGGTAGGTCATGCGGCCACAAAACTATTGAAGCAGAAGTGAGATGATCGTCTGGAAGTCTGGAAAGAAGAGCAGGAGAAGAGAGGGATGGTCATAAGCAGCTCTAAAACAAAATCCATGGTGATATCACGAGAAGAAAGAAGACATCAGATTAAGCTGGGAGAACAGGTCCTGGAGCAGGTCGACCACTTTAAATACCTCGGAGCTATTATAGACCGAAAGGGAGGCATCAAAGAAAAGTTGGCCACTCGAAAAGCAGCAGCTGGGAGACCTTTTCAGGATATAAATCGAGGATTCCTTAGCAAGAGAGAGGTTGGTAAGAAAACGAAGATGGCTGTATACTGCTCCACCTATGTCCCAGTCTTGACATATGGATGATAGTCATGAGTAATGACTACAACCCACAAAAGCCAGATCCAAACCTCAGAAATGAGGTATCTGTGGAAGGTGGTTGAAGTAACAAGAAGAGACATGGTCCGCAACCAGACGATACGTCAAGGCCTAAAATCCCACCCCCTGCAGACCCAAGTAGAACAGTCCCAACTAAGATTGTTTGGCCATGTCTGCAGAATGGGAGAAGATCGGCTACCAAGACAAGCATGGGAAACAAAGAGCCAGGGATCCAGACCCCCAGGACGACCCAGAGTCCGCTGGGAGGACAACATTAGACAATCTTTGAAGGACCGAGGACTAGAATGGAACCAGGCCAGGAGTAAGACAGCCGATAGGATAGTCTGGCGCTCTCTCTTCCAAACCTCTACACCTCACGGTAGAGGTGGAACGACTAAGTAAGTAAGGTTCCTGAAACATGTTTTTTTCCGTTACTTTTCGTATATACTTACAGCAGGCTTGTTACTGTTTAAATTTAATAATAACATAGATTAAGAAAATGAACGGTTTCATGGGCAATACTATTAGCAATATAACATTTTTAACGGGGAATATGAACTGACGTATGTAGGTTATCAGTCCTTGTCTGTAGATATTTGATGACGTCTCTATTCCAAAACCTGATAAGTTAGCGTGACACTGCTAAAACGTTTACGTCTAGTATGTTGTCATCCATGATTATTGGAAGACTGGGTCACGGGTACTTTATTTCCGAATCATTAGATTTTGTATTTGCCAGACATTTAAACCAGCGTAATGGTTGCCCTGTTGTCTGTGGCGTCACTATTTGTGTTTCAAACATTAATTGTTTTTAGATTCACAAACATGTTTGTACTTTTCTCAGGATTCTACA